>VXBJ01003856.1:190876-222102 GCA_013400055.1 Nycticryphes semicollaris
TTTTTTAGAATGTCCCATTCTGTAGTCCAAAGATCTTTATTTCTCACCACAAACAGCGAATTAAACTTTAGCAGTTCAAATCAGATATATTTGGTAGTTAGTGACAGATCATATTTTTAAATTATTAATAGAAAACTCTTTCATGACAAATAATATTTCTAATAAGATTTTGGGATATTTTTTTTTTAAGAAAGCAAGCCTTAGATGCTATCATCTGTGCCACTTGCTATCAGAAGCGATTATTTTTATCAAACCAGGCAGGCATGGGAAGCAAAATGATTAAGTTTGGCATGTTGCCCACAAAAAAAAAAAAAAAAAAAAAGCCATCCCCCAACATTACAGCCTAAATCTCTCTATTGCATTTATCATTTTCAATGTATATATAGTTTCATGAACAAACGCCTTGTCACTGCATTTTGGATGCATAATACAAAGCAAACAACAAAAGAAGTAGCTGATGTGCTGTTAGAACTTTCTGTTGATGATTGAATATGATTCTTTTTAGCTTCTGGGGTAGTGCTCAACATTTTTTAAACTCAGCTTGTGATTTTGTAAAGGCACTGATTTCTAGAACTCAGAAGGAACTCCAGAATTAAAATTTATCAAGTTTTTCTCTATCAGAGCATCTTTGTGTAACCTTCTACTCACCTTGCATACGAATACTCCCATTGATTTCAGAGGACTGGGTCGCATGAGTAGGTTCAGCACAGTGACCTTGTACGTAAAAGGTTTAGGAAAAAAGTGAAGAAAAAAAGAAGTGTACCTCTGTAACGCAATATGAAACAATTGTTTGTCACCTTCTATAAATGCAGCTAAATTTTAGAAAAGAGGAATGTGGCATTGGTGGATATTTAATAAAACAGAAAGCTCAAATTTCTTTTTCCCTGTCGACATCAGTCACACCACTAAAGATGCCCTTCTCAGTAACTCATTATAGTACATAACAGAACAAATAATAATTAGTAGCCTGCCATGTAAAGAAGCAGAACAAATAAGTATTTAATGACATACTGAATGTCTAAGTTCCCTTTTCGGGGTAAATATTTAAAATAATGGGGTAGTCATCTCCTTAGCACAAAAGCCATAGAGGTGTGGCTACTATGACAACAGAATTAAGGAAATAAAACATTTAAAATAGAACATATATAGAGAAGAGGCCAGGATGCAGAGTATCCTATTTCTTGCAGATAATTAAATCTTTCAGAGAAATTGGAGTAATTCCTTAACTATAAAACTATTTATTAATTGGAGAAACTGGCTATGCTAAGATGAAGGACTGGAGTAGCAGACAATGTAACTTTTTGCCTTGTAATTTTATTAAAGCTGGATGTAGCCGTGTTATTAGTTTATTTTTTAAATATAATTTATATAAATAAGTGGCTTCAGGTGACTTTGATATGTTAAAGGCAGCTTGGAAGAAGACCTTGCAGAAATCAAACAGTGCAGTTGGATATGCTTAGACAGAGCTCTGGTATAGTCTTTGGTGGAGAAAAAGCACGAAACGTGATTTCACTCTTGAGGTGGTAGGAATATGATCATAATGAGAAATAACTTATGATTAAGACTGTATAGTGCTATATATTTGGTGCATAATTTCTGTGTCTGGACAGTTTATGAGAACTCATACCCCTGTTTAGACCCCTGTGTGACTGATTTACAATGTTAGTATGGAACTTGAAGTAAAACACGCTGCTGATTTTCTTCCAAGCTGAAGATATTATCACATTATCAACAGCATATATTCAACAATATTTTTATTCCCAGTCACATTTAACAGAATTATTCTGTCAGCCTCAGTTCACTGGAGAAGTTACTCCTCACAGCTTATTTTCAAAATTGTTCAAGCTTATAATGACTTCTGTAAAATTATGTATTACATTACTTTTCTCTGTCTCTCTGAGGAGAATTGTTAGAGATATTGTTATGTACCTGCTCAGAAAAGAAGTATTCCATGACCTTTTTACTTTATGTGAAAGTTCTCTGTATGTTAAAGAGGATTTGCCCTCAGTGAGGCAAGAGGACAGTAGACTTGCTGCAGGAATGTAGAGCTGTTCCTACAAAAAACAATGTTAAAAAGCCCTTCAATCCAGTATTATACAAAGTCTACTTCAGTATTATGTGTCCTGAGATATTTTTGATGGAGCGAAGAATAACTGGTAGTTGGAGAGAGAAAATAGAAATATTGTGATTTTCAAAAGGAGTATTTTGCAACATCTATATTCTGCTAAACATTTTTTTTAAAGGTCAGCTTGCTCCTTAAGAGATCAGTTCTGAAATAAAATTCTTTAACTTTTTCAGAGCTAAGAGGATTCTAGAGACAGAGTCAATTTGCTAGTTAATTTCAGGTTCTGAAGATTTTTTTCCAAATATATTTCTGATCATTTCCAACAAAAAATAAGAACTGCCTTAAAATAATTTATACTTCAGAAAAGTCTAATTTTCAACCATTTCTAGATTTTGCCTTCCTTCCTATTTTTATTTAAATATTATTTCTGCATATGACATCCAAAGCCTAAAATTACACTAAAAAAATGTAAATACAAAAAGAAGAGATACAGCCTCTGAAATAGCTTTTTAAAGACATAGACATATGTTCTAGACCTTTGAATCACTGCAGCAAAAAGGAGAAACCTCCACTCTTTCCGTGCTATCTGAGCTTTGATAACAGGACCTCTTACTATTTGAAAAGTTTGTAGGTTTATCCATGAAACGTTCTCAGATTTGAACTTTTCTTCCTTTTTAGCCCATTAAAGTCTCAGTTGAGTGACATTGGATCTTGTCTGTCTTCGCGTGCTTTTCACAAAGGAGAGTGAGTGTCATTGTTTTCTTGGTTCAGACATTCACATAATTTGTATTTAAATTAATTCTTAGAATTATAGAATGGCTGGAGTTGGAACCATCAAGTTTCACCCCCCCTGCCATGGGCAGGCACACCTCCCACTAGACCGGCTTGCTCAAAGCCTCATCCAGCCTGGCCTTGAACACTTTGAAGGATGGGGCATCCACAGCTTCCCTGTGTAACCTGTTCCAGTGCCTCACCATCCTCACAGTAAAGGATTTCTTTCTAATATTTAATCTAAATCTACCCTCTTTCAGTTTAAAATTGTTACCCTTTATACTATTCCCTCACTCCTTCATAAAAAGTCACTCCCCATCTCTCCTGTAGGCCCCATTTAGACACTGGAAGGCTGCTACAATAAAGTCTCCCTGGAGCCTTCTCTTCTCTAGGCTGAACACCCCTAATTGTCTCAGCCTGTTTTCATAGCAGAAGTGCTCCAGCCCTCTGATCATTTCTGTGGCCCTCCTACAGACTCTCTAATAGGCCCATGTCCTTCTTCTGCTGGAGACCCTAAAACTGGACACAGTACTCCAGGTGGGGTCTCACCAGAGTGGAGTAGAAGGGCAGAATTGTCTCCCTTGACCTGCTGGCCCCACTTCTTTTGATGCAACCCAGGATGAGATTGCCTTTCTGGGCTGCAAGCTCATATTGCAAGCTCATGTTGAGCTTCTCATCCACCAACACCCCCACATTCTTCTCCTCAGGGCTGTTGTCAATGCATTCTCTGCATGGTGTGTATTTGTGCTTGGGATTGCTCCAAACCAGGTGCAGGACCTTGTATTTGGCCTTGTGGAAATTCATCATATTGGCACAGCCCCAGCTCTCAAGACTGTCCAGGTCCCTCTGGATGGTATCCCTTCCCTCCAGTCCATCCCTGCCCCCAGCTTGGTGGTGTTAGCAAACTTGCTCTGGGTGCACTGAGTCCCCACTGTCCATGTTGCTGGCAAAGATATTAGTCCAGCAGTGGTTTAATAGATGTTAAACTGCACCAATTTACCAGATGTTAAACTGTTCATTGCCATTTATAAGAAGTGGGAATACACTGTCAGTGAAAGGAGGGCAGCTTATTCTGTCATAGTGATTTGTTTCTGGGGGTCTGTTTGCATTTTCATGATTTCTGTAACTGAGCAAGATAAAGATTGTCCTTTCAAAAAATGCCAAGAATAAATGAGTACAAAATAGAATTGCATGGTCATATGAGCTATTAAAGTAATTTAAGATCTATGCCATTGAAGTCAGAAGGATTTTACAATAAACAGTCAAGCCTGTATATCAATATTTAATTGGAAGGTGTTACTTCTAGAAATGAGTCTAAAATTTCCTGACTGACCTGCAAGGAATTTGGGGGCATGAAGGATGTTAGTGAAGAGGCTCTGACTATGGCTCTGAGTTTATAATAAGATACTTAAAACTAAGTACTGTGCTTTTCAAAGTTATTTTTGAATCTAAAAATATGAAGCTGTTCATAGTTGAACTTGTAATGTAAATTTGGCGATTTCATTTTTTCAGTCCAAGACTGTTAATAAGGTAAGGTTTCATTTGGTTCATTGTTTCCAGAATACAGATATATAAAGGAAGATTTTAAAAGAAGCATATGTCAGTACAGTTAATTATATCCAAGCACATTATTTCAACACTAGACTACAGAAATAATATTTTAGAATATATTAACTGTCCGAGTAGTGAAAGAATAATGTAAGGTCTGTTGCACTGCAGCTTTTAGGATCTTTCTGCTTTTTTCCCCTAGATGAGGCTACAGCCATTTTTCCAGTTACAGATTCTGAAGCTGATCCCAAGTGTGAGCTGAACATCAGCATCTTAAAAACACAGAGTCTGCCCTTCCTCTGATTTTTAAATGTAACTCGTTGCTTTTGGTGCTTTTATTCCTGCTTTGCGTTAATGAGGAATTCAAGCCAAATGCATCTGCCTTTGTGAAACAGCGTGATAAGACATAAATGGCAGGTGTGTTGTCTTCGTGTCTCTTTTAAGGAATGCTTCACAACAACTTAGTGTAGAATTTTCCTAGTCGGTTTATATGGCTCCTTGGTGCCTAAAGGAAACAGTAAATAATGCAAGTTAGTGAGATAAAGCATATGCTGGGCTTAGAACCTCAGCTGGATTGTTGTTGTGAAGCACGAAGCGCTAGTTGTCTTGAAAGATGAAAGGTAGCGTACATAGGGGTTCCAGCAGTGTGGAACCCATTTGAATCTGAATTTTATACAGCAACCTTGAACAGCAATTGATCCAGCCATGAAACTTTGATGTATCCTTAGGGGGAGAACAAAGAGTTTGTATTCTTGCTTTCAATTATACAGCATTGCTAGATAGCCATACACAGGTTGAGTAATTGATTGTTTAATCTATCATTTAACTATAGGCAATAAATAGGCTTTTTTCTTTTGATAGAGATCCAGTTCACAGAAGACAAGGAGATCAAAGGATGATATCTTTAAGTTAGGTAACATCCATAAGGTTTTGGAACAAATTGCTCATTACACTAATTTTCTTTCTCACTGTTATTAGTATTTATTGTCACTTATTGTTCCGATTGCCAGGCCCTTGAATGCCTTATAATACAGGTGTGGTGTTATGATATAATCTTTAGTTTCCCAGATTGAAACGCGTTATTTCAGAGACACGGTTTGGAACGAGTGCTTGTTTCATTTCCATGTGGGCTGCTGCGGCAATATAAATGATACAAAATAGAAAGTGCATAATGAATCTGCAAACCTAGGAGATGCATTTGAATTGTAGTGGATCCACTGTTGCTATTGTACATATGGGACAATAGATGAGCAAGAGTGGAGACCTCACTGTTGACAACAGATTATCTAATAAACTGAAAACATGCAAGAGGGCCCCAATTGTTACTTCTGGGTCAGCACTACAGTGATCACTATAGAGCAACTTGGCTTCTTTCTTGACGGTGTCAGGATAACTTGTCTTGGGAGTCTGAATGAGAATTTGTTTTTTAAACAGAGCTGCTCATGCTGAAGTCATAACCATGCAGAATAATCTGTCTTGAAACATGCAAAGCAATTCGTTCTGTAATCTCAAAAAATCACCCATTTCTGGAGTAAATTCTTTTTGCATAAATCCTCAAAATATATATGAAGCAACATTATGTAAACCTCGAATAGTACACAATTAAGTTTTACATAAGCTTCAAATTGGGTAATTGCTACATTAACATATGCTGTCTCTAAATGTCAGCTTTAGTGTTCTGTGTCAAAACTAACAATACTGTTCCTTATGTGGAACAGTCAAATGATTCTTGGTTTTGGAGGAGAACCCGAGAAGACAGAATGGAGATGAATTTGCAGGGATTGTGGAGGGAGAGAAGCCCTGACTACTTTTGACTCCGTAAACAGAGAATGAACCATAGGAGCTAGTGGGGAATGCATATCCCTCAAGGCTGCCTGTGATCTGGTGTGCTATTGCTTAGGAAACTCACTTAAATATGCAGTCCTATTTTTAAAGTAAACAGTCAATACATTTCCTTCTTTCTGTTATTGGTGAGTTGTCAGCTACAACAGAATGATGTTTTCCGTAAACACTTGATCATGTTATATTTATTTTTCTTGGCAACAGGATGCAGAGCTAGGGAAATTTTACTCCTTTGGATCAGGTCACCAGAATTGCTGTTCTTTTTGCTATTTTGTGCTTCTGTGCTAGCTTTAAATATGCTTTTTTTCCTTGAGACTGTGTTCTCCTTAAACATGTAAAGCTATTGTGTAACCCAGATCCAGAGATGAGGTTTTTCCTTATTTGCACCACTGCAGCTACTTTCTGCTCTTACTTGTTTGTGAAAAAATCAAGAGCAGTGGTTTATAGAAACATAGAATAATTTAGATTGGTAAAGACTTTTAGATGTAGATTTGAAAAGATCTTTAAGATTGTCAAGTCCAACCTAGCACTGCCAAATCCATCACTAAACCATGTCCGTCAGCACCACATCTACATGTCTTTTAAACACCTCCAGGGACAGTGACTCAACCACTTCCCTGGACAGCCTGTTCCAGTTCTTGACGATGCTTTTGATGAAGAATTTTTTTTTCCTAATATCCAATCTAAACCTCCCCTGTGTGACTTGAGGCCTTTCCTCTTCCCTACACACTTATTACTTGGGACACTTTTTACTTGGGAGAAGAGACTGAGCTCCACCTTGTTACAGCCTCCTTTCAGGTAGTTGTGGAGAGTGATAACGTCTTCCTTCAGCCTCCTTTTCTTCAGGCTAAACAACGCCAATTCCATCAGCCACTCCTCATGAGGTTTGTTCTCCAGACCCCTAACCAGGTTCGTTGCCCTCCTCTGGACATGCTCCAGCATCTCAAAGTCTTTCTTGTAGTGAGAGATCCAAAGCTGAACACAGTATTTGAGGTGTGACCCCACCAGTGCTGAGTACAAAGGGACGTTCACTTCCCTAGTCCTCTTGGTCACTGTATTTCTGATACAAGCCAGGATGCTATTGGCCTTCTTGGCACCTGGCCATGCTTCTAGCTCGGTATTGTGCTGGTTTAACTGGCCAGCTGAACAGTTATTACAACGCTATACCAGAGCAGAAAGTAATCTTTTACCCCTTTGACAGTGGTACTCACCAAATCCTGAAAAAGTTGCAAGCTCCGTACAAAAACTGGATAGAAATTATACCCAGCTGAAAAGTTTCCTACCAAACTTAGGAAATATCAGCTGCCAGAGAATGTGAGAGTAGATGAATCACTGCTGTTAATACGGTATTGTAATAACTACTTTTGCAATCTCAGTCAACTAACGGTGCAACTACAGTAACATCCCTGAAATCGGTTGTCTTTACATAAGCTCCCATCTGTTGCAGGAAAGGTCATTCTACTTTGATTCTTTTTGAAGAGGTCTTAGACTTTCTCGTTATTCATGTAAATGTCTGCCTTCCGATTAACCTCTTAGCCATTTTTGTTTGCTCAAATCAACTATATAATGAGCACAATACCAATAATTGAGATGCATGTTTTGTCATCTCTTATTTGTCAGGTCTCTGCTTTTTCAGTAAGGAGAGTGTACAGTGCAATTTCCTTCTGTCATTTATAATTACATATAAGATTTCACAGAGTCTTAAATTTTCCTCTGCCAGCTTATACCGTTCTTCCAAATTCCAAAGAATTTTGGCTAATATCAGCTCAGAATCAGGCAATTCACTGCTAAATCCTTGTCAAGGTCCTTATGACAAGCTAATTGTTGGGACAATTTGTCACGTTAAAAAAGGACTCCCCGGTTTTTTTATCTCCTTAATATCCCACAATAGTTAGTGGAGCAGTATTAAAAATTGAAGAAATATTTCTAGAGCTGAATTTTATTTTTACTCTAACCTTCATTTGTAGTTACATTAAATCTTCCTAGCTCAAGTCATGTGTGTGTGTACAGTAGTTTAATTTAAAAAATTAAATAAACTTGTTCCTGTGAGAGAGCAATTTGACAGTTGACACATCATGGGCTCTGAGAAGTGGCACTTATCTAAGTGCTGGTGTAGGTAATATTTTTTTCATGCCTCAGCCTGTATCCAATTCTAAATGCCAACAGAATAGATGCTTTCAACAATTTAATAAGTGCAATAAATTCTAATATTTACAATGGCATTGCTTGATAGGTAAACACTAAGCATTTTCAGTAATTGTACTTCATCCTAAAAATTTTGCTGAGTGAGAGAACATGGTAAATGACCATGGCTCTTGGGCTGCTTTTTTTCTGAAGAACTGGACAGTAAATGCAAGAGTTCCTTGGTGCTTTACCATTTTTTTGACCCATAATTGATTAAATTGTTGTGTTATGCAAAAACTTCCCTCTTTGTAAAGATTTGCAAAAGATTGTATTTAAGTAAAATGAACTTTTGATAACAATTGAGATGAAAACCTTTCTCCAGGGATCACAGGCTGATGGAAGAAACTGCTTGGTATCACTGTTAAAGGCATAATTCACAGCATCTGCTGGATGCTGTAATTGGTGTCAGAGAAGCAAAACCAACCTGATGGGCAGGCTGTGCTGGATTGCGGAAATCCAGAGATGTCTCGCCTGAATGTGTGTTCGGTGGATGTGAAGAAACCGGATGGGGTATTGACCTGGCACCAGTTAGTTGGGGAAGTGGCTCGGGGACAGCCTCAGTGGACTTCAGGTTAAGTCAGTTGATTGCAGATGCTGAATACTTGCTGTGGTGCGGTGCTGTGCCTGAGCAAATAATCCCTGTCAGTATGTCTGTGGTAAGATTTTATAGCTACAAACTCTGCCCACATGGTGGACCTGGTGGAATAGCCCTGGGATAGTCACCAAACTGTTGACACTTCACAGTGTGGACCTTCCAAGTTACCTTTGCACTGCTCTGTGGGGAGCTGAGGTTGACACATGTTCTGCTCTGCTCATGAGTGAGTTCATAATTAAATTTGAGAAATGCTTTCCTGCTGCCGTTTTAGCAAGCATTTAATGCAAAAATACTTCCTTTCAATGATGAACTTAACAAGAGAGGAAAGCATGCAGTGGATGTAAAGCACCTGCTAGTATCTTCCCTCGAAGTTGTTCTCTAACATTCTTGACATTTAATATATTGATAGATATTAAAGAATATACATTCAGAAGAAATGAGTGTCTGGCTTTATTCGTGATGCCTTTTTTTTTTTTATCTACCCATCAAAAAGGGCATGCATTTTAGGGAAAGACCCAGAAATTCCAATACTTAGATGATGGTGATTTCCCAGCTTTTGATAAAGCTGTCAGTTGTCTACTTCAGGTACCTTGAGGTACCTTCAAGGGGAAAGACATCAAAGCAAATTTAATGCTTGCTGTTTGCCAAAGGCTCAGTATTCCTAAACCAACTGCGGAGTGCACATACCCAGCAGAAAACTAGTGAATTCAGGCAGTAATTAAGTTGCTTATTTAAAATAGTGTCCTGAAGGTGAGAAAGAAGTTTGGACCCCTCTCACAGGAAGTCATGTGTGCAATATCAGATTAAAAAAAAACTGTCAAATGAAAGTGCCACAGTTCTTTACTGAAATATTTCCTTTGTATCTTAAAATGATAGTGTTTCTTCTTTTTAATTGGAAGTTTATGTATAATCCTCTGCTCTTCACTGCTATACAATCCTCTGTAGGAAACTATCTAGTTTTATAGCCAGTTGCAGCAGATTCTTTGTAGATAATTGGAAATGTTTAAATAATAGAATGCTATACAACAAATACATCTTTGTAGTGCTTCTATAAACTGGCTGGCTACTTAATGAGGAATATTACTAACACACTAGGACAAACTGTATCTGACTTTCCAAACCTATGGAAAGCATTCTGGATAGTACTCATGGTTTTATCTCATCTACTGTTCTCTCTTAAACTGCAGAGTTTCACCAAACACCTCTCTGGAATACGTGGAAAAATGTTTGTGAAGTTAAAATAAAATGAGCTGTATTTAATCAGTAGAGAAATACTGAAAACCCATAAAGTAGATAAAAAAGAATGTCTGTCTGGCACAATTGCATCGTGTGTTGGATATATTCACACTGCGTGCAGACTGATGCATCCTGCAGGGAGTAATGTTATATTATGTACAACTACAAAAATTATAGCCTGCTTCTGTACATCTTTAGCCAGAATATGGCATTTTACTGCCTTTGGATAATGAGATATCTCCAGCACATCCACCTGGTGCTGGTGTTGCACTTATCATAGAAACTCCCTGGTGTTCTCAGCATATGCACTGCAAGGTGATTCTGGAATGAATCGTATTAAAAGAAAGAAACTACAGGAAGAATCAGAGATGAGATAATTTTGGTGCAAAATAACAGTTACATTAAAACCAGAAGTTATCTAGAAGTTATTTTATTATTGTTGTCAGTCCTCTCCAAACTTACACCATGATGATGGAAGAAGTGGGAAATGTCCAGAGATTTCTAAGTCTCAAATTGTGGCTGTACTCCTTTAGGTTCTAAGAAAGTTTGACCTATATGGAAACAGTTTGTTTCCCACTTTTACAACTTTTGGTTCACCTGGGAAGTAGTGTCTGTTTTAAATAATCTTTTCTGATTTGAGGTGAAAGGTTGACATTTATCCCAGGTAAGTCACAAGACGTACAGATTATGATAATTTGGGCTTTGTTCATTTTGTTATCTCAGCTACCTGACACAAATACTGAATTATTTAAGCAAATACTTGTCTTATCACTGTTTTGCTCAATGGCGCCTTTTATCCTTCGTTGTGTTTCCCAGATCATAACTTAGAAAATTAATAGAGGGGATTATGAAAAAGGTGGCAAACTTGTTCAGAAAACTTTTCCTTTGCTGCAACAAGAGTGCTTGGAGTACTATTCTTTGCAAAGCTTTATTACAAAGTATAAAAGAAGAAAATAGCATAAGTCAAACAACAGGAGATGGTGTTAGAAAGCTGCAGTGCAGCACTTTGTCAGGCAAGTACAGTTACAGAACAAGAAAAAGAAAAGACAGAATCAGGAAGAGGTAAAAAATTGACATAAATTCAAAAGTGTTTGCAGTCCATAGCACTTCTCTGGAGCCACTGGGTTTCAGCAGAAGGAAATTTACATTTTACAAACAAGCTGATGTCATTCTAAAATGAATTATTAATTTTGTTTGTCTTCCATTTCAGGTCTATATGGAAATAAGAGAATGTTTAAAAGCACTTACCAGCTGAGAAATTTCAGCAGCTCTGCATGATTGGGTTTTTTAAATTTCTTTTCCCTTAAGGGAATTTAAAGTTGCATAAAACTAATAAACATCTATAAATTGATATAGTATAGCAAAATTGAAGCATGAGGGCCAGCTAGAAACTGTGGATTAAGAATCTTATGGAGGGACTACTGCACATACTTAGCATTGCCATATTTATTGTGGAGTAATCACACTCACATCTAATTCTAAGGACATTGGAGAAAGGTCTGCACCCTTCTTCCAAGAACAGGTGAATACCAAAGGCACTTCACCAGAGGATCACAAAGTTTCCCATGCTTTCTTGCTGTTGCAGTGAATCCTTAATTCTTATTAGCAGAGTGAAATAACTGCAGCAGGCGAAAATGGGAGTGCGCAGTCAGCCCAGAAGATAAATAAGCATAAATTTTGTATTGCTTTTCTGCAAACTGTATTGGATTATAATGATCCATGAAATACAAATCTGAGTTTGCATTTTTCAAAGTTCTTGGTTATTCACTTCAGAGAGTACAGTATTGATGACAAAAGCTTCTGTTCGTTTTGGGAATCTTCTGCAAAGCAAATGATACATTCTGGTGGCCTTTAGCGTGCAAGGTGGGGTGTAAGCTGGCAGGGGAACCCTAGCCCCCCTTATTGCTGCAACATTCCTACTTAAGTATTAATCTAAAGGTCTTCTGTTTACTAGCATCTATTGCCAGAAGCAAAATGAATAAGCAGCACACAGCTGGATTAATACCCCTTATAGGAAGTTTCAAGATAGCTGTGAGATTTCTCTATTAATATAGAAGCAAGCAGAATTATAATCACTCCATCAAGCATGAGATAATATCAACAAAAAAGTAATTTTGCACCATTGTCTGTGGCTACGGTGCCTGGCAGTGAACAAATTTTTTTGCTTATTTCTCTTCCTGTGAAATGCACTTCCCTACAGCTTGCAAACCTGCTTCAGGCGTACACCATCTCTGCATAGACACACAGACTGAAATGGCTTGAGAGTTGTATAAAGAACTGCAGAATTTATTTGTTAGTATTACTGCTCATTTTAAAACAGGCTTCAGTGTTGAAAGAACTGTTTCTGTCAACATAATTATCATGGTGAGCTGGGCACTTGACAGCCTTTACAGAAACGGACCCACTGAATTTATGAAAGAAAATCATATGGCATATCTAGTTTGACATGTCTAAAGAGACTATTTCTTGCTGAGATTCAAATAAAAGATCAACCACAAAAGAGTGTTGAGTAGCTGTATAGGTTTCTGGGAAGACTTGTCAAATCCAATCTCTTCCTTTTCCCATGTCCTTTTAATCTTGGTGTCTTTTCTTCTGTATTTTTTTTAATTCCATTCGAGTTCAGTGAATTTTGTGTAAAGATCATAAGATATGAGTTTTCCTATGCTACATTTTGTTTGGTGTGAAAGGTATACTTCAGAAACCTTTACAGAGAGAATAAAAAACCCCACCAGCACGCATCTCAGCAGCTGAAACAAAAGCCATTCCTTTGTTGTCCCTTCTTCCATGTGGATTCTCTTTGTAAAAATGTTTGATGAAAAAATGTTGTTTTCAAACCTTAAAACAATAAAACATTCCTCTGCATTTTGTCCGTCTCAGAAAAAAAGAGCAAAGCTTTTCCCTAGCTTCTCTGGTTATACTCTCTTGGAGAAAGGAATCCTAGTTTCTAGTCCCTAGCCAGAAATAGAATCGTGTAACTAATTATACCTTCAGCACGGGATGGATGAAAACTATTAAATATTCTTTGAGCCAGAAAAAGGCTCTTGTTATTTGTCACTAGACCGAGTGAAAATATTTGCTAAGTCCTATTGCAGTCTAATGAAACAATTTTGCAAGTTTGGACTGTATTACAGCATTTTGCTCTCTATTTAAGAGAGCTTCCTCTGCCCTCACGTGAATAAGAGTACAAAACACTTCTTTTTCCCAGTGGTTTGTTTTTCAGCATGATCCATTTTGTAGTTTACTCTTTCGTTGTCTGTGGAAAGCAGTTAGGTTGCTACACTTCTCAGAGCTTTACCACTTACAGAAGCATTTGTGGGTTGGTTGATTAATCATTAGGACTCGTTATCCTTGTCATCTTCTAAACTGGAATGAAATGAATTGTAATAGAAGGGATTCCATTCCTTAGTTCTGAAGGCCAAACTGACAGAGCCACGGAGACAGGGCTCAGGCATGGTGTGTCTCTGCTCTTCTCTCCAGGGAGGATTTCTTCAATTCTGTTCTGCTCTTCACTAACTGATTTTGATAACCTCTACTCTACACCCTCAATTAAGCAGCAGAAGTTAACCAGCTTTCTACAGAAATAAACCTCTAACTGAAATTCCTCATTGTTACTCAGTTTGAACTCTAAACAAAGCAAGCAGAGAGTGAATTATGCGTGTGGTGGCATGATCAAGGGAATAGGGTTTTAATAATGCACATAGCACAATTAACAACTTTTTGGGGGAATTATATAGGAAATAAACTTTTCTGTATTTACCACCCGCCACCCCCCTAATAACATACAAAGTGAATGCAATGAAAAGGATCCATTTACTGCATTTCTAGTTAGCCTTTCATTAATAAGTAGGTTCTGAAACAAGGCTCTGCCATGAAGCAGTGTTTTTTTCTGACCCTGAGCTCATGTTCGTTTAGAGATTTTCACATACAGGTGAAAGTAGTCCTTCATTTCCTTCAACCTGGGCTATCTGAGAATGGACCAAGCTTTTAGGCCAGCTGCATAAGTAGTGTTTCCCAGTATCTTAAAAATTATGAGAATATTAAGCATTGTCTCTTTTCTTTTAGTTTTATACAGATACACTATTCACACATCTCTTTCATTTACTATCTATATTCTGTTATTCTGATTATTTTGATATATTCAGTGATGTTTTTAGTAATGTTGTTAGGTTAGTTCCTTGGTCACCTTTTGAGATCAACACTGAAAAATGGGACTTAGGTTTAGAAAATGTTTCTGAAACTACTATTAAATACATAAAAAATTTAAACAAGAACTTCTGTGACTTTAGAATCCTAATATGGCTGTTTATCTACATATCAGACACTGAAAAAATTATAAGGATCTCTTTGTATTGTCTGATAAATCAGCTAAGCATTGATTTGGAAGGTCCTTTTGTCTCTGGCTCAATTGTAATTCAGCATCTATCAGAGGACAGCTGCTCCCTCTACCATACCAAAATACCTAGTTCTGTCTGCTCACATGGCCTGATCATAAATGCATTCTCATATCAGTCTAAAAAATGCTACTCACAATTTATTGTGAGAGCCATAATCTTTGAAGTGAAAAGAAAAAAAAAAAGGGGGGGGGGGGGCAACATTCAGCCTAGTTTCTTTTGTACCAGTTCATTCAATGTCCAAGTATATTCAAACTTGGTTTTAGATGAATAGGACTCTTTTCCTTGAATTCTTGAAAGCCTATTTATCAGATAGAGAGTGAAAAAGTTAGTCTGGAGAACTGTTAATAGCTTCTAAAAATCAGTAACTAAAGGAAGTATGAGGAAATATTGGTTTTCTTCCCTTTTATTTCATGAGATCAAAGAATATCCTTATAGTGACATTGATGAAGTCATCTGCCACTAAGTATTTAATATATATTCAGAATGAAAAGCCTGTTGAGCATTTTGTCTACAGCAGTTGTAGGGAATAAAATGTTTTACCTGGCATTGGCAGATTCCTAAGTTCTTTTTGTTCTGTCAAAGAACCCATTACAATTGGCTTTTAATGTATTATGCAAAAAAGAAGTCAAAGAATTAAAGAGATTACAAGAGTACGATTCAGAGCAGAAATATGAGCAGCTGAAATAGGATAGAACTAAAATGATGGAATCCTCATAAACCAGAGGGGATACATTTTCATGTCTTGGAGTTTGCCTGAGTTGTCAGCTAAAGCACTATTAAGATCAATTTAATTTACTCCTACTAACACTGGCTCTGACAGAATAGTTTAGGACTTTATCTGCGAATATTTGATTTTTTTCTACTGGCTGTAGATTTCCTCTCATTGGTAAAGCTGCCATTTATTTCAGAAGAGCATAAACTGAATTCTGTTTGTATTTCCTTGAAGATGTATGTAGGATGTCCAAAATCAGCATTTGAGAAATAGGTCTACTTTCCAGTATGTGGTCTTTTTGACTTTCTACTTCCCTACCAAAAGAAAAATCTACCCATTGTTTTAATTATATACTTGTCGTTTCAAACTTCAGTCTTGTGACAGGTAAAACTTCACAGTTTATTTGCCTCCAGGCTATAGATATAAATCTAGATTTTTCATTAGAGCTCAGTTTCTTCAGAACAGGCTCCTTCTATTCAATTATTTTTGTCCTCTTCTTACAAACACAGTAGAATAGTTTCTTCAGAAATCCCAGGTAATGAGCACAGTGTGTTTTCAGAGAGATACTATTTACATTCTAGTTTGCTGAGGTATTGCCATCACAATGTGGAAATATAAAACCTAACTAAATTTAGTTAGACAAGAAACATAGGTAGGTTATTTTAATTCCTGAGCTCTCTAAATTAGATATTTAAAGTTGTTGTGCATACTCCCAACTGAACAAAATGTGTGGTGCTTGTCTTTTGTGTCAATGGAAAAAGGTGACAACTTCTAAATTTGAGTATTATTTGTGCTAATGTGACATATTCATGTGAATGAATTTTCAGAACATGGGGTGTGCATACTCCAAGCTTAATTCAGAAACATGGTGAGAGAACAGCTATTTGCTTGCATTTTAAATACAGTTTGGATTGACTGTAGTTGAATCAAATACAGAGAAGACGACAGCGCTGCAAATGGATGGAATAGGAGGAAAATCTCACTTGACTTAATAACTTGTCATTTCATTTAATCAGTACTAATAGGACTCTAAAAATACATATACCAATATTTAGAAAAATACTCCTGGCTTTTTGCTAAATCCTACTGTTTGTCAGGAGCTAAAAAATTCCATTGAAATTGATCAGTTTGTAGAGTAAGGCATCATTCAGTGTGCGTAAACATACCATAATACGTGCATTTAGCACCTATAAGGGATATTTTTTATGGTAGTTGCCTTACTTATGTCTATTGAAAAGTAATGTGGTCTGTGATACACTGACAACTTTAATTCACATTTTTAAAGTAAAAGTAGTCTTTCTTATTGAAGTCTCAAGTGTTTTGTTATATATTTGATATGCTGATTACAAGATACTGCTTAGTTCTGACAGGGGTGAAAAGCTTTGGCTTCCCCTCACCCCAATACTGCCTGCAATCAGATTTCCGTTGGTAAGCACCAAATCAGCTGATATGAAAAGCAGACTGCTATCAACCTCTAGTTCTTACATAAACAAGTAAGGAAATAACCTGTAAATATAAAAAGTACTATGTATTGTAATATTTCCTATGATGTTTGACAGGAAGTGAATAACTCCAATGGGTATTTCTAAGCTCACCTGATCACAACACGTAGATGACAAATGTCAGCAAAAAACAGGATACTGTACTATTTTTGTTCCTAACTTGAGGAAACATAGCTGCATTTAACTAAGTTTGGATTCTGATTCTTTCTGATTCAAGCTGTGAGAGCTTGAATAAATTTTCAAATCATGACATTGACAAAATTTATTGTAAATTTTCCAAAATCATGGTCTCACTGCAACTTAAAGATTCTATTTGCCCTGAAGATACATGGAACAATAAAATTTTATTCTTTGCTTCTAATTCCTACAGCACTTGCATTTTTCTCAATGAAATTTTTGCAGATTTTCTTACTGCAAAATAGTTCAATGCAAAGCTCAGAGCAAGTGTTAATTTACTACACACACCTCTCTTGAAAGTGTTTGAGTCAGGCAAAATTCTGAATTCAATAATTGCAAATTTTAAATAGTCACTTTGTTGTTTCCTTGGTGACCTGATACCAAGGTTACACTTAGAACCGTGTGTTTATGTATAATGTAAAGAATATTAATTGCATCCCTGCTATGTTTGATCCTATAAATTCCTCTTTATATCATCATTATATGGGAAGAAATGAGCAACAAAACCATGCTAATCTGAGAGGAATCAAATAATTCTCAGGCATTGGAGGACGTTTGCTTGGGATTTTCATTTGTTTCAATTGATGGCCTTGATGTAGAATTTTCAGAATTGAAGAGATTTAAAAATATCTGTGTATTTGAGGGATGTAGAGAGTATTGAAAAACTAATTGTTTGCCTTAATACATTTAGCAACAAGTTAAACTGTCCCCTTTAAAAAAAGACAGAATATTCTATAAGCAAATATTTCCAATGTTTCTGTTCTTGATCTTTCACTTGGCTAATTCTTTTGGGTCACTTTAGTTGTATGTGCTTTGCCACCAGCAGAAGATTTGATAACCAACCAGCAAATTCAAACTAAGAGGCCCATAATTAAGTAACAGCGATGTGTAACATTATTGATGATAAAACAATTTGACTGTGCATGGTGCTACGTTAGTGGCAAATATGTTATCACATATCAAAATTGGTTAAAGGACAGGCAATGGTTTGGAGCTAGGAATTTTCTCACCTATGCATATTGTATTCTGTATTTTAGTGGTTGGTAACAGTATAATCAGCACTATTTATATCTGTGAGTATGTTTGGACATCCCATAAGATTATTCAGAGCTAAAGAACAGTTAACCATAGCTGAAAGCTGGGAGAAAAATGAAACCTATATTATACCTAACAATTTCTGTAATGGTATTTTTTGTTATAATAACTGTGTGAGAGTTTCACATTTCTTAAATATCAAACAGCTATTTTCATCTGCACTGTTTCTCCATCAATAAGTTGTATATCATGCCTACCTCTCTACTTTTCACAGAGGCTGCCATTTAATTTTTCACTGGATAAAGAATGACGTCAGATTCTGTGTTATCTACACATCTTTGTCTTTATTTTTGAGTCACTTACATAGAAACGGACTCATACAATGTCAAAAGCACAATGGGATGTCATGATAATACACAAATGTCATAAATCTAACATTTTTGTGGTTAAATTTTTAAAGATTGCAATTGCTTTTAATCTGTAACAGAATTTTTACATAAAATGCTTACCATTTTACATAGTTCTGTTCAAAGAATTTGCAGAGGAAGATAGTAGAATTTGGGAATCATATTGATTCCATTTTCTACAAGAAAGTTGGAGAGGAATGTTTTACAAGGGCATGTAGCGATAGGATGAGGAGTAACACTTTTAAATTGAAAGGGGGAGATTTTAGATTAGATATCAAGAAGAAATGGTTTACTGTGAGGGTGGTGAGGCACTGGAATAGCCCAGAGAAGCTGTGGATGCCTCATCCTTCGAAGTGTTCAAGGCCAGGTTGCACGGGGCTTTGAGCAACCTGGTCTAGTGTGAGGTGTCTCTGCCCATGGCAGGGGGAGAGGAACCTGATGATGTTTAAGGTCCCTTCCAACCTAAACCATTCTATGATTCTGTGTAGCTTTCTTTTAATTATTTTTATTTTTTTTTCCACCTAATTTTGCACCACTAAACAAGTAGTGGCTTTTTAAACTAGAAAGGAAATGGTTGACAAAAAAAGAGTTCTTTGGAATATTAAAATATAAGTGAACAAAGAAAATTCTTTGACAATTTAAAATCTTCTATTTAAAGCTCTTCTGTCATCAGAACCCAAGTGGATTCGGTATCACGAGGTCAGTTACATACCATGAATATATTTGTTGTTAGTGACTGGATTTATTGAATTTTTTCTGATCAGAGCATAAGTAACACAAAATGTATCCCTAAGGCTGCATTCCTAAGAAGAAATAAATCATACTAGTAAAGTAAGCAAAGTTGTTGTTAATGTAGTGATACAAACATTCACTTACGTTAGAAACAACAAGGAATTCTGATGTAGTATCACTTAGATTTTTTTTTATATAGCCTGAGTTGCCATAGCAACCACAGAAATCATGAGATCACATTTTAATTAAGAATCTCATCTGATTCTAACAATTGCTTGTCATAAATGCAGAGTATGCTAATGTGCATATGAAATACAGACGAGGTTGATAAATACAATGGTCACAAGAATTTTATTATGCTCATAGGAGGGTAAATCCAGATTCAGCACATCAGGCAATCTCTTTCAATCTGGCATATTACTGAAATATGACAGAAAAAGTAAAGACAAATTTTTGTCAAGCAGTATTGTAGAAAAAGCTGGGGAAAAGAAGAAATATGTCTTTGCACATATTGAAATCGGGACGTAGTAAGATGGTAATAATATGTGCTATATTTGTCTGCAGGACTGCAGAAATATTGCCAGCCACTTCTTAAATCAGGTGCAGATTTCACGGTTAGTGAATTTAGGAGTGACTGCTGTATAAACAGAATCAGAGACCATGAAGCATGTTAACTGGAAAATTACATGTGTTCTTGACAACTAAATATCCAGTTGTGTGGTTTTGTATTTGAGGACCTCTAAAATGAGTCCAATATCTGAATCCTGCCAGCTAGTTGAGAGAGCTATCTAGTTAAAATATAAAACTATTTATGGAAGGCATTCATTAAGAATCAGCTTTGAATTGACTGAACTCAACTTCTTTCTCAGTCCCTTATAGTAAACTGAACACTTCTAGGTGTTAACATGTTAACATCTCTAAATTTTGGTACCAGCAGAATTAAGAATGCAAAGCTGTCATAGCACTCCATTTCTACTCATGCAGCTATAGTTACCCATGTTGTTTTACATGAAATAATTTATATTTGGTTTTGATATGTGAAAATTTTTTTACAGAAGAGAAGGGGAGGGAGTTATTATGGAGGGAGTGTAGCAATAGGATAAGGGGTAATGATTTTAAACTGAAAGAGGGGAGATTTACATTAAATATTAGAAAGAAATCCTTTGCTGTGAGGATGGTGAGGCACTGGAACAGGTTACACAGGGAAACTGTGGATGCCCCATTCTTCAAAGTGTTCAAAGCCAGGCTGGATGGGGCTTTGAGTAACCTGGTCTAGTGAGGTGTGCCTGCCCATGGCAGGGGGGGTGAAACTTGATGATCTTTAAGGTCCCTTCCAACTCCAACCATTCTATAATTCTAAGAATTAATGTAAATACAAATTCTATGAACGTCTGAACCACAAAAACGATGACACTCACTCTCCTTTGTGAAAAGCACGCGAAGACAGACAAGATCCAATGTCACTCAACTGAGACTTTAATGGGCTAAAAAGGAAGAAAAGTTCAAATCTGAGAACGTTTCATGGATAAACCTACAAACTTTTCAAATAGTAAGAGGTCCTGTTATCAAAGCTCAGATAGCACGGAAAGAGTGGAGGTTTCTCCTTTTTGCTGCAGTGATTCAAAGGTCTAGAACATATGTCTATGTCTTTAAAAAGCTATTTCAGAGGCTGTATCTCTTCTTTTTGTATTTACATTTTTTTAGTGTAATTTTAGGCTTTGGATGTCATATGCAGAAATAATATTTAAATAAAAATAGGAAGGAAGGCAAAATCTAGAAATGGTTGAAAATTACTTTTCTTGATCATCTTGAAGGTTCTTTCCAACCCAAACCATTCTGTGATTCTATAAATCAATTTCATAATACAGCATAAGCTATAAAAGCTTAAAATGTCATTGCTAAGCCAGTTTCCTGAATACTATTCAGAAATACATGCTTTGGTGATTACAACCTACATCCAGCCAACCAACAGATGTGCAATGCTTTGCGTGTCTCTAACGTCTTTGATCTTCACACTGTTTTAAAATTCTGGGATTTCTTTTTTCATGTAGTTTGCAATAAATTGACAATGTGGAATAAACATTTCAAATATCCTAGTTATGGAGAAATAATCTTCTGTCTTCAAGTAATTTTGATAAACATACTCAACTAACCTGATGACCTTTAAACCAGTATGAATTATTGGCTAAATTTTTCTATCAGAAACTACATTTCTCAGTTACAAATAATAGGACTTTCTTGGTAAATACTGTTTTACAAAGTAGTCACATTTTTCAGTATAATCATTGTACCACATCTGCTTTTAGGTATTCACACTAGACCCATGTTCAAGGAGAAAATCAAGAAAGAATATATAGGGCAAACTAGGATGAAATAGGAAATTAGTGGCTGGTAGTCATAGGTGATTTAGTTCAGTCTCTTTGTAGCACTGAATGATGTTGTAATGATGTATACAATTATTTCAAACTGATCTGGTTATGACACTCCATATTATGCAATTCCGGTGTGATATAATTCAGTATTCTCTGCACAATGCATTGGCTGCTTAATTAATTGCACTAATGACATTGTCCAGCATTTTACACTTAGTGACAGAAGATTAGGTTGAAGTAACACTCAGCCTAAAATCTATTCAAATGAAAATTCAGTAAAATTATCTTGAGATACCATCTGCAATATAAGCAACTATAAATATCTATTGCAGACTCTAATGAATTCACTCCATTTGAAAACAATATTTCCAAGAATTTTTTAATGTTAAACAGTGTTGCATGTTTTCTGTTTATGCTGTTATTTAGGGTATAAAAGGTTTTTTTTATTTATTTTTTTTTTTTGTTATTGAGTGAGAACATATTTTAGATTCACAGAAACAAGGACAATAAAGCTAATCTGAAGTATCAGAGAAGTATATTGCCATATGCTATACTTAACCTAAATATCCTCTAACTGTGGCATTGAACATCAAAAGCATTTTTTAATTTCTAATGGCAAAGTTAAAAGGAATTAGGACAAAAACCCCCAAACCCAAAGAAAGAACAAAATAAATTCTGGGACAGAATACATTGTTGTTTAATGACAATAAAAACGTATCTCCCTCCACTTTGTAAGGGTTCATTATTGCTGTATTTTGTGGCATAGCAGCACATTTTCATAAATAATTAAGAAAAAAAAAATCAGTTTAGACTACAGTCCTCTGCAGTTAACTCATGCTATTCTATGGAAAAGGGTGACTGTATTTTTGCTTTGTATTTGTATTCTACTTAACGTGTGAAAAAACCTACATGTAGAACTTTACCTTGAACTTCATGTTCTGTATTTCTGGTTTTTCCGGATATGGAATTTGAATGATCAAAATTTTCAAAAACATTACAATATCACAGCAAAATAGGAGCTGCTAGGGTCTGAGCAATCTTGAAAATACGCTGTTTTCTTCAGAGGTCTACAACAAGCTTTAAAACTTTATTTTGGTAATTTGAAGGGAGATGTACAGTAAGGACAAACTGTTATCTCCCACAGAAAATTTAGAGAATTCCTATGGTGAAATAAAAGGTTGAATATAGGATAACTTCCTCTAATTCAAC
Organism: Nycticryphes semicollaris; assembly: GCA_013400055.1. NCBI lineage: Eukaryota > Metazoa > Chordata > Aves > Charadriiformes > Rostratulidae > Nycticryphes > Nycticryphes semicollaris. The sequence continues at coordinate 213,658 of VXBJ01003856.1, forward strand.
AAAAGAGATGGAGGGAAACATTTAGAAAAATGCTGGACAGATATTTAAGATGTTTCATCTCTGACATTAAATGATAATACAAACTATATGACAAATGTATCATGGAGCTAGTGAATGGGTTTCAGACACAGACTTGCACAAGGTGAAAAAAATTGTTTCCTGTAAATCTTAAGGAGAAATTTTATGCCAAATTTATTGCTAGTGCCTGCAAAAAGCAATGTGGACTAGCAATTTAACTAAGTATGCGATTAATAATCAAAATAAATGGCTGATTAGCAATTGCATCGAGAATGTAGGAGTGCCTGCATGTATATGAATGTCTAAAAAAATAATCTCTAGATCATAAGAAGCTTTTAGCAGCGTTTAGAAACCACAGAATAAAACAATTTTCCATATGGTGTTTTCTCTCTGGTTCAAAACATTGGCTTTCACGTACAGCAAGGTTTTGCCATTTGTGTGCTAACCTAATGCCACTAGGATAAAAGTAGTATCATTAGTGGTCTCCAGTAAGTAACCAAATGTTAGGGGAGCTACTATTACTGTGTTACGATCGTTTGATCACCTGTTGTTACAATGGATGACATTTTCCCTTTTGAGTAGCTGGGGCGGGGGGGGGTGGGGGAGGGGGGAGCGCAGTATAGGAATGTAACCTTAGAGATTACCAATATGTAGATGGCAAGTACAATTGCGCAGAGCTGAACTTTTTTGTGTGTGTGTTGTGTGCACACCCCCACACCCCTGATTGCTACTTTTTACCTCTTTTAGTCATTTATTCAAAGGCTGATTGTTTCTATGTTTTCTTAAACACCTTACTAGGAAGAACTTTTGTGAAGTCAAAGTAGATCAGTGTCTAGAATTTGTTATACAGTGTTTAGTGTGATAATTTTAAAGACCTAAGATAGACCTTTATGCCATTCTTATGCTATTCACTTTCTGGTTTCATTTCTGCTTTATTCATTAAATGTAAATTGTCTTACTGCGCAGTATATATAGACTTCCTCGTTCTTTAGTGAATGTCTTCTTTGAGTCCTTCAGCAGTGCAGCTCTTCATGTGACACTTAAGAGCTCGCATTGTTCCTGCTACATTCTGCTGCTTTGTAACTAGTGTTAATATGGTTTTTTACAATCTTATAACCATATTTAATATCACTCGTGTGGCTCTACTCATGCTCAGAAAGGCTCCACCGTGCTCTTTGCTGTTTCAGTACCTCTAACAAAACCAATTTGTTCTATTCAAGTTACATGCTATGAAGAAAACAATGTGTATGGAACAATGTCATAGTTAAGGGAAAGGCAATATAGTTACACTAACTTGGATATTATTAATCTTTTGTAACGTGCAAAAGCCATTTACAAGATATACGTGAAACTTGAGTTTCCTGTTCCATAGACATTTTGCCCTTGCTTTTCTGATCAATTTATTAACAATGGAAAATAATTTAAATTTTAATTTTAAGATGTTTCTACACCTGCCACTCTCTCAAGTCAATATGAAATATTTCAGCTACTCACTTCCATGCACCATTAACCTTTCAGGCAGTAGAGGGCTATAACTTATATCAAGCAGGGCAAAAAACTTTACTGTCTGATGACCTTTAGCTGTTATTATATTGTCCAGGAAAGCAAGTTTATAGGCAGCTTGTACCACAGCTACAGAAAAGTAAGCTGTAGCTCTGTGATTATCTTATAAATAGCTTTTACTTGTCCCACAAGTGTGACTTTGCTCAAGTATTTACAATGTTTAATCCAGAGGTATGTTTTCTCAATAACTGTACATACATTTGAATTTTATTATAAAATAGTTGGCATTTGAAACTTCATTTTTGAATGTCACATTCAGCGATTTTGGTGAATTATAATTATGATATGCTTTGTAATTTCCATTTTGTAATTGTCAGTGCTGTTGATTTTATTTTTTTTATTTACTCTGGAAAATGAATGGAATAGATACTTTGGAATGAATAAGTAATACAGATTAGAATATGTTCTAAAGACGTGACACATTTTTACAATTAAATGGGAGGAATATGCAAACAGTTTAAAAGACTAACAGCTGCAACAGAATAAGATAAGCAGCCTTTTGCTTCAGAAAAGTACAAAGAGGACAGGAGAGGACTCAATCTGTGATTTGAAAATGTGGCTTTTTATCCTTTAAAAATACAAATCAACCTGAAAAAATATTCTGACAGGAAATAGGAGTTTATATTTTGAACTGTGGCTATTCAGATGTAGGTTCTTCCTTCAGAAAGATGAGTACAAAGAGTAGCCAGTGGACTTTTGAGTAGTTATTTAAAGGTTCTTCTCTGATATTTTTTACATTACTGCAGCACGCTATATTTTTGGCTAAGCAACATGCCCTAAAATTTTCAATCCCTTTTATCATCTCCCCTACACCTCATGGGCAAACACAAAAGATCAGTCCTTGACAGAGTATAACAGCCATTTCTGCATTTGTAAAATTGAGTAGAATCTAAAAATAAAAATAAGAAAACCTTGACTATTCTGCTTCTCTGTCACCATAAGTTTTTTTGTAAAAAACTAATTAAGCTAAAGCAACTGAAATAGTACTGTACTTTTCTAAAAGATGAGGCTCTTGGGAGAGTTAAATTTCTAAATTATAACAATTTAGGTAACACTGAAGTTCTGTGCTGTGGGTTTTTTCCCCTTTAGAGTAATTTTTCACTAGAAGTTCATAGTGTTTTAATATAGTGCCGAGGACTGGTTAAATCTGCTATTTTAGTAAATATTTTTTCTAAATCCAGATGTTGCACAGGAATAAGTTATAGTAGTGATGGATTAATTGGGGAAAAGTGAAACGCTGTAATTTCTTCCTTATGTTGCCACAGGTTTTTTCAGTATTGTCATGTCTTTTTTTTTTTTTTTTTTTAATCTCTGAATTGCACTCTAAAACACTGAATTTTAAGATCCTAAATCCTGTCTACAATCTAAAGAGAGTCTAAATGCTGTAGAAATCATACATAAGAGACAGTTAAGTAAGTGGGCACCATTTCAAGGTAACCCATAGAAAATGTTGAGTAAAGAAGAGATTTCCTTTCTAGCTATTTGACTCTTCTGTGATGGAGAGAGAAAAAGCTAATTTATAAACAACATATGTTGCTTATTACTCTATTTTGTACTTCACTTCAAATGCATGTCTGACTGTATTTTCCTGTCAGTGGCTGCAAAAGAAAAGATAGTTCTTTGTGTGGTTTTACTAAAAACATAGAAACATTTAGTTAAATTTTAACATATTGTGGTTTCATACTTTAATATATGGTACACTAATTTTCTATGTTGGCATGCTGTCCTGATGGATTTCTCAGTCTACCAAATGATGTAAAACAGCGACTTTCCAGGCAGTTTAGCTATTTTCTAGATACAATGTCATTAATATTCTTTTGGGGAAGACAGTTATCAAAACTTGATATTTCATTAGATGTTTGACCTTTTGTTTTAATTTGTGTTGTCTTGTGACTGTAGTAACGATTGCCTGTTATACAGCACCTCTGTTAGTGAAAGCACTACAAGCCTTACTCAGTGATCACTGGGTTTTATTATCAAAGAAAAACTGTTTTAAAAACTGCAAGACATCAATATCTTTCCATTATTATAGTAATTGTTACCATCCTCTGTAATGTCAAAAAAAATAATCTAGTTTTATCATTAAGCTTTGCATGGTGGGCGGGTTTTTTTTTGTTTTGTTTGATTCTTATTGGGGGGCTGGTGCCTGTTTCTTTTGAATAATTTGTTTAAATTAGTGATCAAATTCCTTGTCCCATAATAAATACATTTTTAATTTTTGTGCAGGACTGTTTTGCATCTGCTTTGTGTGACCTGATGATAAGGAAAATAAGTTGCAAACCCTCTGTTTTCTTTCCACTTATGGATCGTGATTAGTATGAACTAAACTAATCTAATAAGCTAATCAGCGATTAGATTTTTGTTTCTTATTAATTGCTTTGCTGAAGCAGGAGTTGTTGGGTTGTCCCTCTTGCATGTTCATGTCAGGAAACTACTCCCTGATGAGCATCTGATGATTATGCTTACGTGTTAGTATTAGTGAACATAGTCATCATTTTTTAGATTCTCTACAGCATACACAGAAAGTTCATCTCAAGTAAAAGATAAGAGAAAATAGGTAAGAAAGGAGAGGAGAGATAAAGAAACTCTGTGTAGGTATTGCTATACTGGTGTAATGAACATTCTTATAGACAGTTTTTCAGTATTGTCGTTATACCTTTACTTCATTTTTCATTTACAGTGACCTCTTAGTGCAAGAAAAGTTTTCAGACATTTTCACTGATGTTGGTGAGGAATTCATTCAAAGGGTAAGGTGCCACACTAAAGAAAACATTAACATACTTCTGACTTTGCCTTCAAGAGCATACTGAAATTCAGACTAGGCTTTTCAGATCTTAATAAAATATAAGTGAAGAGGGTCTGAAGACAAAGATGGAGATGTGAAGGGAAGCAAAGATACAAGACATGATTCAAGCTCTGGTCTTTGCAGCATAATTCTGCAGAATTCACTGTTGTGTACTGGAAAATGCAGGTGAAATATTTCATGTATCTAGTCAAGAATAAAGAACGTTTTAGGAATCAAACATGGCATAATATTCTGGGAAAAAACATCTAAGGTTTGAGAAGTTGAATTAAAAAGTGATTTCTGCAGCATGGCTTTACCTAGCCTCAGTATGCAGATTAGACAAGTTTCCAACATAAATCCTGCAAATGTAGAAAGAAAGGAAGAAGATGAGCTGTAATATACAAATTTTAGGACCATAAATACAGTTTTTATTAAGTGCTATGTTTCAGATATTTTTTTCTTATTTCACTGAATTTCATACTCCAAGGACAGAATGTAAGTAAGAGATCTTATAGGCAACAAAGACTTTCAACTCTTGGTGTAGCATTTTGAATTTCTGTGGCCACGTGGAATATGTTGTGACATGGAGCAGCTTCTGGACGTTTAGCATTATGCAGAAGGACAGACTTTCTACACTCATGAATTCCACTTTACTGCACTTTGTGATTGCATTGTTTCCCTTTTAGTACAAAGGATATTGAAACGAATATTGAAGTACTGTAGGTTGATAAGATGCATTTTCAGGGTGTAAAATTACAGAGGTAATAGATAACACTTCTGTAGAGAGCACTTACCGTAAATGCTGGTTTATTGTTGTTGGGTTTTTTTTTTTTTTGTCAGATAGTTTGATATATAATTTATGACAGTTTTGTCAAGCTGTCATCACAAAATCATGCACAGTCATGATTTTTCAACTGTTATATAAAATTTGTCTGAATTCTGCCTCTGCTCTGTGTTCACAATTTAACTCTTTAGAATCAATTAGCTTAATCTGCTTAACAAACACAGTTTTTACATTAATTTTACTGTGGAACAATTGTAGTACTCCTGATTTCGTTGTCCCAAGGAGTATCCAGCTCAAATTAGATGATCAACGGTTAACTGCTGAAACCATCTCTCATCTAGAAGGAAATGTTGTTGCAAACAGTGGATCATTTGGCTGTGCATAAGGTGATTGTCTGAGGGGTGTTTCTGAGCACTGTGTTGGTGATTGTCTGAGGGGTGTTTCTGAGCACTGCGTTGCAGCAGAGTTTGGCAGAGGTGGCAGAGGTTGGGCTGAGTTGTGCTGCAGCGCAGCACACTAACCTAAGCAAACCATTAACGCAAGTCATGGTGTGGTGGGATTCAAGCTTGAAAGTTGCTTCAATTTTCTCATCACTGGGAGGGCTACTTACAAGAGGGCCCGTTTGTTGTGGCAAGTGGTCACACCAGGAACTGTAAATAACAAGAATGCGTTTGATCCTACTGAGCGTTGAACTTTTGCCTTCCTAATGCAGCATGCAAAGCATATTAATAAGCTGAAGTTTGTCACTGTGATTCCCTTAGCATGTGTATTTGCAGATGCTTCTTAACACAGTACAAGAGAGTGCTATGCAGGGATGACTGGTTGGAGACTGCCTGCCCGGCAAGATATATTATTTGTGACCTGTCTCAATCTAGTCTCCAAAGCGAAAAGAAAATTTACTTCAAGGAGCTCAAAAAATAATCCTCAAATCTTTTCTATTTTCTGACTCTAATATAATCATTACATTCACACTTTGTGTTCACAAGTCCTTTAAAAGGATTCTATACTTATTTTTGCTGTTCACACCTATGAAAACCTGAATATGATCTGTGTAATCTACTGAAGTTCTTTCTGGTTGTTTTAAAATCCTCATCCCAGCACAGTTGACCTGTTTAAAATATGTAAGAAGGCTGTGCTTTTATTACTTAAAGGTTAAAGTCCTCTACAGTGACATCTGTGTTACTGTATTGTGTTTTCAAGCTTGAGATTTTCATATGAACAGATACTGGCACATCATGTATTGAAATTCATCGTGAATATTGGGGAAAGAGTATTAGAAAAGAATTCAGGTTTAATATTTCTGTCATTCACTAACTTGCTACCACCAGCTTTCTGAAATTTGACTGCTTTTTCCCTTCAGCAATGATTACACTATTCCTTAATTTTGTCAGACAAAACTGTAGTAACCTTAGGCAATTAATAACTTGTCAGCTACTCATTATATTATTTTTAATATCTTAAGAAATTAAATGCTTGAATAGGCAACAGTCTAAAGAGCTGAATCCCTCCATTTATTCACAGGATGCCTTCATAGGAACCAGTGGCTGGACAGAATTCCCTTACTGCCTTGGCAGTGCATGGCTCTGGCTGCCTGGTCCCTCAGTGCTGTAGTGGACTGTAATGGCCCTGTGCGTCCCCCAGGTCCTCCCCACACCCCACCTATGGCCCAGGATGCTATTTTGGCCTCCTGCCCTCAGACACCCTTCCTGAACTGGCCATGGCCCTGCCAAGCTGGCCCTATCCACAGGCCAACATCCTGGCCTGTCCCAAGGAGGTGCTGAGGACACCACCAGCAAGATTTCACTCCATTAATCACAACTCTCTGAGCATGGCCATCCATCCAGTTCTTTACCCACTGAAGAGTACACTTGTCTATGCTATGATTTGCTGGCTTCCCCAGGAGAATGCTGTGGGGGACAGTGTCAAAGGCCTTACAAAAGTGCAGGTAGACAATGTCCACAGCCTTCCCCCCATCCAGAAGGTGGGTCACATGGTCATAGAAAGAGACCAGGTTGATTAAGCAGGACTTCCCTTTCATGAACCCATGCTGGCTGGCCCTAATACCTTGGCTGCTCTGTACTTGCCATGAGAGCTCACTCAAGATGATCCTCTCCATGCTCTTTCCTGGTACTGAGGTCAGGCTGATGGACCTGTATTTGCTCTGATCCTCCTTCCAGCACTTCTTATAGATAGGCATCACGTTGGCCACCCACCAATCATCTGGTACCTCTCTTGTTGACCAGGATTGTTGATAGATGATGGAGAGAGGTTTGGTGACCTCTCCTGCCAGTTCCCTGAGTACTCTTGTGTGAATCCCATCCAGCCCCATAGACTTATGCATGTGTAGGTGCGTAAGTAGATCATGAACTACTTCCTTCTGGATTATGGGGGGGTTGTTCTGCTCCCCATCCTTATCTTCCAGCTCATGAGGCTGAACACCCTGGGGGTAGTTAGTCTGAGTATTGAAGGCAGAGGCAAAGAAGGCATTAAGTATCTTGATACCTGTCCCCTGTCCAGTGCCCTGATGCGACTTTCTGTCAGAAGCTCCAAATATCTTTCATACGCTTGGCCTATAGAATCATGATCTCTGGCTGTGTTCACTCATTAGCCTCTGAAGTGCAGAGCTGTCTTGGCCAGTCACCAGGAGAGAAGAATCTATTTTTTTGGAGGAAATTTATCCACATTTCTCATGGGAGTTCTCCATGATAGGGAAGGAAGAGAGGAGAAGGGAATAAAAGCTGCTGGTAACTGATGGCCTGCTCTAAGGGTTTTAGTGTAAGCTATTGTTTGTAAACTTCTTAGCTCAGAGTCCATGTGAAGGAAAATAGGGCTGGCAGTATTTTGGTCTATGAGAAGTTCTTGGCCTTGTTAAGTGTACTGCATCTCCTCCCTCCCTCTGCAAGGTTTGTTTCATGTTGAAGTGCAAACTGAGGTATACTTTATAGACTTAAAAGCATTGTGCTTGTTCCACAGCTTATTGCTTTCAGGATTGTTTGCTTTTTTTTTTTCCTCCAGGATTACTTTGACTAGAAGAGTATCTTATTATTAGCAGCCTTTGAAAGTGTGCATTTCAGGTAATTTTCACAGATCTTGTTGACTCTATTCTAGTATATACTGCACTGTATTTCCACAAACGACATACTGCCATCAGTAATGAATATGATAATCTTACCAATTCTAAGAGACTAAGTATTCCAACCTTTTAAATTACAGAATCACAGAATCTTAGTGGTTGGAAGGGACCTTTGAGATCATCGAGTCCAACCACATTAAAAAACAAAAAAAAACCAAACAC
>VXBJ01003856.1:222800-308390 GCA_013400055.1 Nycticryphes semicollaris
CTGATCCCTCGGCTGCCCTGCACTTGCCTTGAGAGCTCACTCAGGATGATCTTCTCCATGATCTTTCCCGGTACCGAGGTCAGGCTGACAGGCCTATAGTTTCCGGGATCCTCCTTCCGGCCCTTCTTATAGACGGGCGTCACATTGGCCACCCTCCAGTCATCCGGCACCTCTCCTGTTGACCAGGATTGTTGATAGATAATGGAGAGAGGCATGGTGAGCTCTCCTGCCAGCTCCCTGAGAACTTTTGGGTGAATCCCATCCGGTCCCATAGACTTATGCATGTCCAGTTGCCTAAGCAAATCATTAACTACTTCCTCCTGGATTACAGGGGAATTGTTCTGTTCTCCGGCCTTATCTTCCAGCCCAAGAAGATGAGCACCCTGGGGGTAGCTGGTCTGACTATTAAAGACAGAGGCAAAGAAGGCATTAAGTATCTCAGCCTTTTCCTCATCTTTGGTTGCGAGGTTTCCCCCAGCATCCAGTAAGGGATGGACATACTCAGTCACAAATTCTCTTTGTATACCAAGTGTGTGACAGTTAGTCTGCCGATTTAAAGAAAAGATATGTTTCATCTCACATTATCTCTTGATAGATAACTGACCATTACACCTCCTTGTTCTCTTTTGTGATTATTAACAGCTTGGACATATTTATTGTAATACTTCTCTACAAATAATTCTAGGGGCAGACGTTTGTTTCTTTTATAAATTAAGCTATCCAAAAGTGATAACTCATTTCTCCATAACTAGAATCTGTCCCCTCTAGGGGCAATTTATCCTTGCAGCAACTAACCATCAGGCACTATTTCTTTCAGAAGCTTACATTAATCATCTTTCCCAGCTTTCCTCCGTCTAACTCTTCCCACAATTTTCTACTGCAGTCAGAACTCCCACCAAGTTTTCCAAATATGTATAATGTGCCTGTAGAGGAGGAAGGGTTATCTGAGATATTGTTTTATTAAAATTTGATTATATAAGCACCAATCATCAATGATTGCACACTGAGAACTCAAATCTGCCTTTGTTACTTTGTTTTTGGAGTCATTCTATATAACAGGTGCATAGATATAAATTACTACAGATTGTCCTCTGGGAGAGACAGATGCAATAAATTAAAATTAATTTGAAGCAAGATGGCAAAAAATAGACCTAATAGTTTTGAGTTTTCCTGGCATGGTCTAGAAGGGGAGAAGTTAGCTTGGCAAGAATATCTGTCTAAACCTCTGTTGACAACCGTTAAGCCTCAGTGCCAGTGATTAGCTTGAGACATACATTTTGAAACATCCCCATCTATTCTCATCTACTCTTCAAAGTATAGCTATGATTCCTCAGGTAACTATGAGACAGATAAACTCTCTGAGGGCAGACTGATGTAGCTGCCACCTTCTACTTTGCCAATTATAAAGACAACGCTATTCAGCAATGAGAAACTCATAGTAAGGGTGGGATTATATAGACTGAAAAGCTGACATTTTGGGTGAGGAGACATACCAGTCTAGCATCCCCATTTGAAATAGACTTTTGTGGTTCCTTTTATATCAAAAAATTAAGATGTACCTTAGAGAATTTACTGCCATCCTTGCAGCTATAGTTCACACTGATGGGAACAGTTGCAGTTCATGTGCTCAATTGAGGTCCTTTACAGACTATTTTAAACATTATTGATCTAGGTTTTGCTGGCAGTTGCATTATTGTTTTTATAATGATTAAGAAATTCAATCAAATGGATTTTTTTATGGCTTCAAACAGTCTGATTCATACACTGCATCTTTAACATGTCCTCTCAACTAATGGGTATTCTATTTTGTTAGAGCTATAAAAGAGTACTCTTGTTTTCACTGCTATGTTCATTGGTGAAGAGCATGCAAAAATTCACACAACTGTCCATGAAACTATTTTTTGTTGTTTCATGTATTATTTCATCACTTTTTATTCTCTTGATACTGATGGTTGATGAACAGCAAAGAGAATTTTACCGTGACCCGTCTATGCTGTAATTTAATAAATACGGGTAATTTAACAATGCTGCACCGCAGCCTATACCCTTTAGTTTAGATAAGTTATATGGAATCTTCTAGGAAACCAGCAAGGCTGACATGGGTTAGCTATAGTAAGACTGCTTAANTAATTTTTAAGATAAAGATAGTGAGTATTTTTATATTTGTTCACTTCAAGTATCTGTTGAATTCGGAGAGTAGAATTATTTCTTCTGATGTTAATTGGAGAAGTAGACAGAAATAGATTTCTGAGATTTTAAAGTGACATGAACTCATACTCTGGTCCATCATCAAATGTGTTTACAAATGTTTATCAGTAATGCCTGAAACTATCCATAAAAACTTCAGTGTATGGAATTCTACAAACTTGGTAAACTATGTATTCTATTAGTTACCTCTGTGTACTTTGAGAAGGCTTTTCCTGATGTCTGTCTTGTGCATTTCTTTCTGCAACTTGAACCTTGTTTCTGTTCTTCTTATCACTGTTAGAGATCTCATTTTCCTCTTCTATTTTGCTGAAGAGATATTTGAAGACTCTTATCCTGTATCCCTTCAATCTTCTTTTTGCTAGACTAAAATGATTATACCTTATAATATTTTCTCTGCCTTCATATTTGCTCTATAATAGAGAATTTTTTCTATAATTGAACAAGTTACTAGTTCTGCATCCTGCAGTGTCTCATAAAGTGGTTTGTGTACCTCATCAATATCATCAGTTGATAGATGTTAGGTTTGGGGTATAGCCCCCATTTATTATATTGTTCTTTCTTTTACTGTTTTTCCCCTTCCTGCTGGCATTTCAGCTGTATGAAGGACAATGTCTTGAGAGTTATATTAATGGTATGAACAGTTTTCTCATTTGATTTTGTTTGTTGCTGCATATTCTAGCTTTAATCCTAGAAACTGTTCTACCATCATGACTTCTTAGACTTCTTTATCTGGGATTGGGTATTATAATTCTGTATTGCCTAAATTAGCATGATACTAGCAAGGTCCTTCTTTCAGCTGTGAAAATATGAATGCTTCTTGTGGCCCGTATTTCTTAGAATAAGATGAACTTGGTTTCTTAATTTTACTCACTTTCTTTCCTAATCTTCTCATTATTTTTTCCCACTGTGTCTAATTTCCTTATCTCTTTGCAAAATATTATTTCCCTCTAGAAATGTTTTCCATGATCACAAAATCACAATGTTTTTCTTATCTGGGTTTAAAATTATTCTTGATGAGATCTTTATTCGCTTGACCTCTTTGTAAAGAATATCTCCTATAGAATATTCTAACAGCTTCCAGTTTCTAGGGCATGTAGATTATTTCACTTTTGCAATCAGAATATGTTTCTGTGCAAGTCCAAATACAGGGGGGACGCATGTTTCTTAACTGGTTGGCTAATGATAGAATAGACTATAGATCAGCATCTGAGAACAAATCTTCGTTTCTCTTTTGTCATGCTAATTCTTATGGTTTCTGACTCCCTAGAAAGTGAAAGGTAGAAATACCACTGCTTTGAAATTAATCCACTCTGAATTAGTATTACATTGCTGTGTCTGTTTAAACAGAACATCATTTGTGACTGCTTTTGGAGGAGCTGAAATTTCTGGTTTTGTGTGGTTATTTTTTTTCCCCTGTCCCTGATAGAATAGTCGCCTTGGAAGAGAGATTGGTATACTCTACCCAATTTGCAGATGCAGACATTACTTTGGTTCTTCAGGCTTTGAAAGAGTAATGACAAAGAAGTGCTTATAAATCTTGTGTTAATTTAAGGTATGTAGTCTTCTCCCTCTTAGATGGATGTACTTTGGCACTTTAATTAACTGCTTGTTAATTCTAGACTTGCATTGTTCTGTGCAGAGGCTTTAAATAAGATATACCTATACTGAGACTATATTAACTGGCATATTTTAGCAGTAAATAGATTCCAAATTTATGTTTTATGCATCCCATATATCATTTGTCTTTTGATTCAAAACACACAAGACATGTTTCCAGGTTTTCATGTACTGTAAATAAATGTACAACAAGCTCCTTACACAAAAGTGCTACAAAGTAATCAGCACCTGAAGGCTAAGAAGCTAAATGGTGCTTGGAAGACTGTAATTAATATTAATCTCTGGCAAGCCAGAACAAGCGATTAAACTACTCCACCTCTTTTTCTTTATATGCAAATCTGGCTGAATGGCAACATTGTATGATAAACACAGTACTAGCAGCCACTGGTTGAATTTTAAATATCCTACGTAGCAAGAGGGGAAGGATTTAAGAAAGAGTGTGCACAGTTAAAGAATTTCAGCAGCTTAAAGCCTGTCAGTAGGCTATTTTCATTGATAGTAGAAAAGGGCAGAGATAATAAATTCTTTGTGTTAATTGGTCCAGATAGAAAACTGACCTCCAGTAGTCTCTTTGCCAACATATGTTTTTTCCTCAAACTCAGAAAACCAACATACAAAGTTACCAGTAAACGTGATTGGACAGTTATCCAAGTGACTACTGAGAACTGTATGTTCCATCCTTCTCCCCGCGCTCAGTGCATCTCCAAAATGCTCTTCCTATTGTCCTTGTTACAAAAGCTACTCTCCTCAAGTGACTCTTGGTCACTTCTCTCTCCCTTCTGGCCAGCTCTGTTCTTCCTTCAGTGCTGGAAGAAAGTCATGTCACACTCTAGTTTAATTCCTGCTGAGGAGTTCATTCCCTGAATATTCAGATTACTGTGGAATTTGCTCAAATTAAGTATTTTGTCAAAGTCAGATGCCCTGCTTCCATTTTTTAAGTCAAGAATGACACCTCAGATCCTTCTAGATCAAGACTTTATAGGATACATCTGCTTTCTCTGCTCTTGAGTCTCTTATTTTGCCAGCTGATTTCCTCCAGGTTGCAAATTCAGGATTACCTGAGACAAAGACAAGATCACTTTATCCGTCACCCAAAGTTCTGATTCAAACCGTGGTCAAAGTGCAGAAGTGTCTGCAATGGTATTTCTTTTTTTCTAACTCTGAGAATCACACAGAACTAAAATACACTTAAGTTAAATTCAATCTGATTTTTAAACTAGGTAATTTTTTTCATTACAAGACACATTAATAAGGTTTATTTCTAATGAAACATAAATATGTTAAGCAATTCTAGAACTTGATAACACCTATGGATATTCTGTGTGGATTGTTAAGCGTCTGCATTGCAATAAATTTAACAAGACTAATGCTTCCTAAGTAGCTGCAAAATTGTGTTCTGTGTTAACACGAAGCTCTCAATGTTCTTGACAGCTTTTTGGATTCAATTGTTATTTCAGCTACATTCTTACATTTTAGTATTTGGTTACGGTATTTATAACTTCTGCTAGGTATTGTAAAAGATGACCAAAGCCTTAGCTTTGATGGTCTGTGCTTGACAATGATATATATGTTAATGGAATGTAATGTCAGAACTCCTGATATTGTCAATCTAACTGATATTTTAACTAGCTTAAGGGAAAACTTCTCCAACACAGCAGAGAAGCAAGAAGACGGCACATCACCTATATTTTTGAATTATCCATTTTATTCATAGAAACAGTACTTGCGTTATAAAGGCTGGAATTATCAGCAGATGTCATCATTGGCTTAACTCTCCGTATGTTTTTTTTTTAGCCAGTATTAATGACCTGAATGATTTTTTTTGTGTTGTCCGTGCTGTTCCCAGAAAATTAGCAGTCAGCTCACTCTACTGGAAGGTTAGGTTTATCTAGTCCTTGTGAAGATACGCCTTGACCCTTTGTTTAATCTTTCTACATGTAACACCTAAATGGGAAAATTTTCATTACTGCCCATCCCAGTTGATGGAGTGACTACTGGTTTAAGTTTCCCTCTTCAATGTCTTCGCTTAAAATTATGATTTTCTTGTTTTAAGACAACTGGGTGACTGGGTGAGATGAAGCTCTTGTAAACCATGCGCTTGTGTGATTTGAACGTTCTTGTGTCCTTTGCTCCAAAAGGGGGATTTTTTTGTTGGTTTTTTTTGGTGTTGGTGTTTTTGAGCCTTGTGGTATATGCATACTGGTAGGGGTAACTGGTTGATTTTTCCTGTTACAATACAACATAAAAGAAGAGAAGCACAAGCAGTGAGAGTCTGGCTGTTACGTTTACATACAGAGCTCTGATGCCAGCTGTGTCTTTAATGACATTGTCAGGCAAATTTCTGGAAAAAAAATATTTGATTTCTAACAGGAAAGCCTTAGGTGCTGGAAATTTTCACACTGTCTTAGTGGTATGATAACTCTTCCCATACTAAAAAGAAATAAAACCCAGCTCATAAAATAATAGCCTAGTAACTGATTAGTTTCCTGTTTTCTATGTAATTCCTAGTAGTTTGTGTATTACAGAGCTCATCAGCACACAGTTTTCTGAAAAGTCAATTGTATTAATCTCCTTTCATCTTTTACAGATTTCCTGTTTGTTATTCTAGGCAAATTTTTCAAATCTGGAAATCTCTATTTAGCTGCGTATGGAAGCACTGAGGAATTTGTTTGTCTTCGCGCTTAGTTATTACTTAATTATATCTTCTTGGCTTAAAGGATTAGAACAGCTCTGTCATGTGCTGTTATTCCTAAAAACGGATGGTCAGACTGATGGGATAGAAGTGCAAGGATTCCCTATCACTTGCCTGGCCTTTTCCAGTCTAGCAAGCAAAATTTCAAGAATTAGTTTTGTTGCTGATGCTACATGGTTTTGTCCACTGTTTAGCAGCCTGCTTCACTTGCAGTGTCAAGATCCAGCGTGGTTCAGAAACAGGAGACTGTGTTTCAAATGTCATTAAGTGTTTTCTTCACCAATTAGGACAGTATCCTCACTCTAGTTGCTTGAGTTCCAGAGGGGTCTGGTACTGGTTCAAGTCAGATGCTGGCTTAAATCCAATGATCTCTTGACAGATTAGGAAAGCGTCATGAAGTTTATACTTCTAAACTAGGAAGAATGTACTGTGCCACTAACCTTGAACAGTGTGTGTTCTTCGGTTTGCATTTGGTGGTTTTTTGGGGTTTTTTTTATTGGATTTTTTCTCCTGTGAATCTATCTGGAATACAGACATCCCAAAAGCAGACAGAAAATCAGTGATGATTGAATTCTAATTAGGAATCTAGTGAGTGTGAAGATGTTAAGTTCTGCATGTGGTTTATGATAATTTTTCTTTCCCTTTTCATTTTTCCTTTATATCTCTGTTTTAAATATTTGAAAGCAGTGGCATTTCTAACAAAATCCTTGTGGAATGCAGATTTCTTCTATCATCCTGAGTAGGCTTTTCATATACATTTTTGAAAAATATTGGCCAGAATTTCCTTTTCCCTTTTCTGAATAACTTCCTAAGCAATAACCTGTACCATCGGCAAAAGAATGTCTCCAGCATATTTCAATAGTCATATGAGGGTTTTGCCATTACTTCTGATCTCACTAGTACTTCAGTTAACTAATGCAATTCTTTCTCTTTTTTTTCCATTAGTTTTCAAGCCATTTTTTAACTTCTTAAAAGAGTTTTCAATCTCAAATCTTTATTCCAAAGATACCAAGAAAAACAGTTGACATGCAATTATGAAATTCTAGTTGTTAACATGGCATTATCTGTTATGTTAAAGTCTTGAATTTTTCATGATTTCAAATTTCTTTCTGGTTGATAGATGCTTTGGGAGTAATTTACATTTTTAAAACCACCTGTTTTCCCAAAAATGCTTGACTGGTGTATACCTCTCTCCCTCCTGACATTTTTCTGTGCTATTGATAGACTACAGCTTTGTTTTGGTCTTCAACAGCTTTGTAAAGGGCCTCCTATGTGGGTTTTTTTTCTGTGTTTTGTTGCTGTCCACTTTTTCTGTGTGTGTTACATTCATTTCTTTCTGTTTATTTGACTCCTGACTGTCCCAGTTTGTTTGACTGCTTTTCCTGAAAAGCTTTCTGCAAAATATATTGTCAGAAATTTCTTTCTCCCTGATTATCCCTGAGAGACTCCTTTGTTCATGCCATTAGCATCAGTTTTCCTCCTTTTATTTTTGTTTATTCAGGACTTTTAAAAGTATAGAAATTATATTTTTATCATCTTATTTCTGGCTTTGAACATAAGTGTTGCAAGTATTTGTTGTTGTATTAAAATCTCCATAGAGAAAAAGGGATAACCTTTTCCATTACTGTGCAGAATGATAGATGGTAGATGCACGTCACAATATTTTTATCCAAGAAGCATTTAATCTATTGTAAGTCCACATGAACTTTGCTTAGTGAATAAAATGTATATGTGGAAATCATTTAACTTCTGAACTGCTTTTTGGGGGTTATTATTAAGCAGAGGTATTATCATACGATGGGAAAGGAGGGACTAAAAGAAGTAGAGATTGCACTTAGCTTTTGTACTGGTTTTATGTATTTATTTTTATAGATTTTTATGTATGTATCTGTAATGGCTACAAACAGGGACATAACATCTAACTTGCAGGTGTGTAGTTCTTTTTAAATAAAACTTTCAGAATCATTAATTCTGGCATGCGCAGGAGGAAATGATGGTCTCATAAAGGCATCTTCATTGTATTGACACAGCTACATTCATAATAAAGAATTTTATTATTTCATCAATGTTAAGTAAGAAAAAAACCCCACAAATAGAATTGTTAATTAAAAAAAATATATAAGAGGCAAAACCCTTAAAAACGTCATTTGAAATAGCATGTTGCATGCTTACATAAGTATCTGAAATTTTAGAGCAAGGAGAAAAGATAAAAACAATCTGGAAGGTCACAGTTAAATTTCAGAGTATTTGCAACAACTTTTTTTCCAATTTTATATTTTTCAATATTTTTAATCAACAATTCCATAAATGGAAAACTCATTTCATGTAAATGAAAGCATGAAACCACTACCTTGTTTTCAGTTTTTACAAATATTGTATGTTTGATATCACGGATTCTTTTTCTCTCAAACTTCTTGGAAATCAAATTAAGTCTAGGTTTATAGTTTACAGCATGTAAGTAAATTTTTAGAGAATATTTACATTTTAAGAGGGCTCTCCTTAACGTATCCCTGTTTTCAATATTTTTATCAGTCCTACATGGCTATTACTGGATCAATGTGAACAGTTTAATTCTGGCTTGAGAGAATTATTTCCTGGGAAATTTTATGTAGTGTAATCTGATATTTGGACAAGAATAACATAAATAGAGTTTAATTTTCATATCCAGACTGAGACAGACTGGATTTGATGTGTTCATTTATTTTATTATTTAGTAATATTCTTTTTTTGTTTTTGCCAAGGCTAAGATTAACTGACCATCTGTCTATTTTACTACAAAGCATTATCTGCTACTCATTATTGGCAGTTAATTTTGTGGCAGAAATTCAGAGAAGGTGGTCTGGTGTTCTTATTTATTCAGTGACATTCACAGAAATCTAGCAAATCCAATCAGAGAATTAAATGATATTTAGCAGAAGAAAAGTGTCAGGAAAAATATTCAAAACTGCCACTATATAAAAATATGGTGATGATATGCTTCCGTGTCATACCACTTGGCCAGATTTATTCTGAGCAGCTCAAACTTTTGTTAGATATTTCAAGCAGGAAAGCATAGCATTATTGGACACAAATCTACAATATTTATGCCTGTGTGAGTGATGTTGGGTCTGTGCAGAGCACTAAGAATATTAAGAGATTCTACTCCCATGCATTATGTACTATAGACTCACATCCATTTTTACATTATGTCATAAAGTTGTAAATATGTCATAAAATGTGCTGTGAGAGTATGCTTAGAAACAAAAGGACAATTGGAGATAATCATCTGTCCTCTGTTTAACTTCCCAAAATGGACAAGTTATTTAAATTCTTCTCGTTCCCTGCGAGGTTTCTGCAATATTTATAGATGGAAAAACACATCCATTCCAATGGACGGGGGGAATAGGGTAATTATTGTGCATTGGCAGAGGGTCGCTATGTGCTATCTTTATGCTTTACTTATTTTAATATCAGCTTTTCCCGTGCATTAAATCGGAAGACATTTTGTGTACCTTTTCTGTAGCGTTCAGACAATTCCCTGAGCTATCTGTACATACTGTAGAAGAACACCACAAAAAATATGCAAACCCATGCTAAAGTAACTGTGTCACCTTTTGCATGTGTCTCTGTGTGTCACCATTTGCATGACATAAAGATTTACTCGAGGATCTCTGCCATGTTTCTGTGTTGTACTGTCACATACAGTAGTCCACTGTCTTGGTTTGACTGAAAGATATTATAAAGCATCTTAGATTTCTCAATACTTGATCTTCCTAGTTATACATAAAAGTTTATTTTACAAAGCTTACTGGCATCAGCAAAGATTGGTTGCAGAATTAAAGTTTATTCCAAACTTGGATATATAACTAAGTTTACAAATGAGACATCAAAGCATATAATTAGAAAAACAAATATAATCAGGAAATTAAATACAAAGATTTACATGTCCCTGATAGAAAAGCAGCTGTTCTGTTTCCATTTAGAAAACTGCTAAAAATCCAAGAGAGATAATTTAGGAGGAAATTAATTTATACAAGAAAGGGTGTTTTAGTATTTATTGTAATTTAGGTTTGGGGGATTTTTTTTTTTATTATTTTTAATTGCCTCCTGAAGGAGAATACTAACACATATATACAAACAGCCATGAACTTGGTTCTTCTCCCTTTCCAATTAAATCATGGTAAAATTAGAAAGATTACATGAGAGAGAGAAATTGGAGAGAGACATGTTGGAAAGTCACAAATTAGTGACTGGTTTAGGAGGTAAGGCTTCCTGCTTTTTATTTGTTTGTGTTTTCATCCAAATCTACTGTGCCAACATTATTGGTAGTTCCTTGGTAGACATTTACTTCTAGAGTGTATAAAAAATTGTACTCAAAACAAATTCTTTAGAGATTCTCACAATGAAAAAGGAGGCAGGTATGCAGATGAGTAATCCTCTTTTTGGATGTAACTTCTAGATATGTTGCATTTGTAGCCAGTTAAGACCCTAATTTTGAGTCTATATTTCTCTGTATAAAACAAAATTTCTGTAAGAGTATAGTCCAATGTAAATAGAGAAAACCGGAGCTGACAGAAAATGTAGTCTGAGGCATTTTGAATTTTAAACTGTATTGCAAAATTGTAAAACAATTAATTGATAATAATTTTAAGGAACATTTTTTGATTCATATACAAAATACATTTATTTCAATGGATATTTGCAATGTGAACATTTTAACTTAAAATATTTGTGTATTCATTCATAAAATTTTAGTTGCAGAATCACCAACACTAACAATTTTTCAGTAATGTGTTTTAGTTGTTTCAAATTATTCCAAAGGCTTTTTCTAATCTAATGACTAAGGTAGAAAAGTGGTTAGGAAGCAAAAATATGTCTACTTGATTTATGTAATTACTTATTAATTTAGGCCCACATATTGCAAACTTTTTTTACTTGGAGTAACATTGAAAGGACTTGTGTGTACAGTTTTTGGAAGTTTGATGCACAATTAAATGACCTAAAATGCAGCAAAATTTTCAGGTGGCAACATTTGAACTTAGCTTTGCTTGGAACGTTTAGTGCTGCCAGTACTTCTGAAATGTTTTCAAATAGAGTTAGCAGGATGGAGAGATGCAATTTAGCAGCTTACTTCCTCTGCTCAAATAAAGGCATATTTTAATCAAAATTGTATATTTTATTCAAAATTAATGATTTAATTAAGACTTATAATTCAGTCAAGTGAAGGAACAGCAAAGCAATTTTCCTTCACCCCTGCTATCGAGTTGAACTTTTCAGAGATGTTGCAGAAGTATGAAATATTTTATTTTCATTGACATTATAATGATGCTTTGCAGGTGTCCTTAGACTCTAATCATCCAAGACTTTCACATATGCTACACACTATGAACAGTCCCTTTGAAGTTAATTGGGTTTCACCAGTTTACTCCAGCAGAGAGTGAAACCCTGTTTACTGAATTTTAAATTAAATATAAACACATTAAAATATAAAACTGTACTTTAATTCCTGGTAGTTCTATTATGCATGTTGTAGGCTTTCTCAATTAAAACACATCCAATTAGATATATTTAAAGATTAAATCACTCTCTGAGGCATTGGGTGTAGAAATTGATTAAAAACTAATTAAATTTAGGTCTCTGGAGAGCTAAATTACTTTCCCCTCCCCCTAAAATCAGATATATGCCTAAAGGAGATCTGAAGGTTAGTGATAACCTCAGCATTGTTTTTTATTTACTCTCAGATGGCCTGGCATCAGCTAGCTTGTTCCATCATACAAAATGTTACATTCTTTTTGGCTTTTTTGAGACTGAAATATGACTTCAGGTGCTCCCAACACTTTTATTGTTATGAAGGTTAAATAACATTCATTTTTTACCGTCTCTTTCCTAAATAAGATGGGAAAACTACATTTTAAATTTTCCAGAGGAAAGGAATGTAAGCCAAAGTATGACACTATGACCAGAATAACTCCATCAGTGAGCACAATGAAAGCATCAGAATTGTCAGAAAAAGGCATTTCATTTTCTCAGGTGTGATTGTGGATGTCTGCTTGAGGGTGAGTAGGATTTGAATTGAT
Source organism: Nycticryphes semicollaris (assembly GCA_013400055.1). Taxonomy (NCBI): domain Eukaryota; kingdom Metazoa; phylum Chordata; class Aves; order Charadriiformes; family Rostratulidae; genus Nycticryphes; species Nycticryphes semicollaris. The sequence goes on from VXBJ01003856.1 coordinate 235,374, forward strand.
TGAATGACTTTGCAGAGAAAACTACATTACTCTGGCAACTAGTTTAAAATTAAATTGGACTAAAATTAAATTTATAGTAAGTAATGGGCCAGATCATCTGAGATTTCAACTCAGTAAGAACCAGGCATTCAGTATTATCCAGAACTTAGCCCCAAAGTCACCTTAAGTCAATTTATATAACTTCTGCACACATTTATTAAGGATTGCCATTGTGTCTATACCTGGAGGATATGAATCTATATAGTCAGAATTAAAAAGATTGAAATATTTTAGAGTCGTTATTAAAAAGTTAGTCTTTTGTAGTGAAGCATGGTATAGCAGAAAGATCTTACTCAGCTGAAGGGGGTAAAATCTGAAAGTTCTTTCAAGACAAAGTGTAAGGTTCCCATTTGTTGGAGACAGACAGCAGGAGAGGTTGGAGAGGGGCACAGGCAGAAAGGAGAGTAGCTGTGATGGCATCCTCTATAACTGCAGCTAAAAGTAACTCGTTTTCCCAGCTTGTTTTAAGCTTGGAGATATTTGATTACTTTCACATCCATGCTCATGAGAAACAGATAGTGAATCAAGGAATCAGAAAAGAATGCAGTCTAAAAATCACAGGAAATCCTCCAAAGGGCTGTGTCATTGGAAAAGTTTGAGTTTGATTAAAATAGCAGAGGGAGAAAATAAAAGTATAAGGATACGCTTGTCTTCAGGATGCAGGGACCTGTGACAGCAGTATCCCTGACGATGGTCTTGCCTGGCAATGGAATCCTACCTCCCAGATAGCTATTTAAATAGCTATTTAAATTACTCTTGGAGCAAATATATTGATATAACATTTTTATTTCATTTCTGTACAAAATATCTCTATTAATTGTTTTGTTTACAATGTACGTTCCTATTGCAGTGCCATTATTTTAGCTCTTTATAGCTCAAATACTTTACTCTTTAGCTACTTGTAAGGCACTTGCAGTAATTCCAGTGAAGTTTGCAAAACATTGATGTTTTAGTTTGGAAGGAGAAGCAAGTGGTAGATTATCAGGAGGTACTTCTTTATGAAGGTAATGTAGCTTTGGATCTGGAAATGCAGCAAGTGATCTGCTTTGGAGGGAATGCATTCTAGTGAAAAAAGTCTGCTGGCATATATCCCTGGGGTTACAGCAAAACGGTAAAAGATGGGCTAAATAGGGAAGCTCCCCTGTGAGTCTGTAACAGTAAAAAAAAATTCCCCTGAAGCAGCATCTGCATGGCTGAATTGGAATTGAAGAGTAGTCACATCTCTTCATTGAGACTGCCTGAATATTTTAGAGTCTAATTTCTGTATGTTGTTGTCTTTTCCCTTCTTTATCCTTCCAAATGCTCTAGAAGCTTTGAATATTATCTAGTAGTGCAGACAACCCATGAACACCACCAGCAAGGGACAGAAAATTGACACCAAAAATCTTTTTGCTCCTTATATGAGAGAGTCCTTTCTTGCAATTTTCCTTTTTTTGATTTTTCCAAATTTTTCCAATTTTTTTGATGAACCTAAAGTATACAATGCCACACGACTGAAGTCAATGGTCAATTAAGTTGACTTTAGCAAGTTGAGTGTCATACATTGTGGTCTTCTATGCTGCCAGACCTGTCTTAATGTTTATTAGTTTAGTATTCTCAAACTGTTGTATTTAGACATCCATGTTGCGGTCCAAGTTGATGATAACCTGAGAAATAACAACATGTTCAGACTATGCTTTGAGCTATAATGTAGGCTCTTAAGGTACAAAGTATTGAACATTAAAGACAGATTATTGTTCTTCATGTGATTAGATGTGGTTCCTATTGTTACTATTGTGTGGTTTTAATCTTTTATATGATACTTTAAGGCAATCTGCTGAATAGAAACTGTAACACTTAATTTACTGTAACACTAATCCTCAGGAGCAAATGCTAAATAACATTTAATAATAGCTTTTATTGCAAATTCATGGAGCTCCTTATGTGTACTTTTCACTCTTTTTCAATGATAATGTTGTTATATATTAGCACTTGGATATTCTTTCTCATAATACAATAGCTATGGCAGTCTGCATACACAGACTCCAAATAACTTAATGCTTGTTGAAGACAACAGAAAGATTTAATGGGTGTTGTATCAGATCCTCTACAAAACCAGCTTAAAATACTGATGCACCACTTCTCCACATGTCTCTGTTTTTCAAGATGAACATTCTTGAACATGAATTAATATTTTATGTGTATTTTATTCTATTCTATCCCTCCACACAGGAAAAAAAAAACAGAAAGGTTTGTCAGTGTGCCTAGAGTTTGTACTGAGTGTAAGGAGCAGAGATTGAAGCTTTTCAATTATATTTTAAGAAGTTCACTGGGCAAATGGTCATAAATCATTATTCCATAAGGCAGGTGGAAGGACAACATAATCCAAGGCCTGACCACTGCTGTTGAAGGCAGTTGATTCAATGGTCTCTGACTCATTTTTTTTTCTGATGAAAATCTTTTAGCTCTACAAATGGTTCTGGGGACACATTTGTGCACAATGTTCTTGTCCAATCTGTGAGATCAGGAAGATTTCATTAAAAAAAAATCTGACTTGTTATGAAAAGAAAACACAGAAGGCTTTTATTCATATATCTGCAGGCACCACCTGTGGTCAGGAATTAAAAGGAGAAAAAAAAAAAAGGAAACTTCAAATTAAAAGACAGGGCCAAAGACACTGGTAAGAGAGAATTTTCAGTCAGAAGTCCAGTCAATGAATTACTTATTAACTGGACATAGCACTCAGTAAAAGAGCAGCAGGAAATTTTCTGCATTAGATAACCTAGTAGGCTTTCTTCATGAGATTCCTATCTCATGTTATAGGTTGTTTTCTTTTGGTCTCTGAGGAAGTGGGATTTGTAATTTTTACATAATTTTTTTTTTTTGAGACCTGTATGTCAAATGTCTGTTTAGTATGTGTGGCTCTGAGACTTCTCTGTAACGACAGGTTTTACATAATAATATATAGTGATGGCATAAAATACTACTTCTTTTAGGTATCATTCTGTATAAACTTTTAATTTTCCCTGCCTGAATATGTGTTGTCTTTTCCCGTAAACTAGCACGGTTTGTTTTTACCTATACTTAGATATAACCTAGCAGATTATTATTTTAGTGCTGCAACAAGTGATGTGCAACAACACTTATATTCAAGTTTTACTTATTTTCTAATGCAGATGTCATTGTACTACTGTACATGGTAGAGTCTTTAAAATGGAATAATTTCTGCTGGAGAAAGCAGAGAAGGGAGAAAGCTCAAATAATTTTTTATATTCTCTAAGATCAATGCCAAATGCTCCTCTAAGGTAGATGAGGCTTCTATTTTTATTTTACTGCTAGATCATCCACGTCACTGGTCTACTGTTTTAACAAATATAAGTTTCTCTGCCAACACGTATGATTTCTTTAATGGCCTTTTCATTTTTCAGGAGTTCACTAATTGCACTATAATTAGGCAAATATTTGTTACATGTCAATTTTGTTGATTCATGAAAATAGCAGTTCCAGTGCAGATTTTAAAGATTTTCTAAATAGTCAAAAGGGTTTGAGTATTACTGAACTATGAAATAGCATTAAGTATGTACATTTTTGTACATACATGGGAAGGGGAGCTTTGTTTTCCCTAAGTTGCAGCTCTAAGTTAGTAATTGATTTATCAAAATTAAGTTACACGTTTACTTCCTGGAGCGAGTCTACTTTAGTCTGTTCAAAACAGAGGGAAAAGGAGGGAGAAATATTATATCTCTTAACATGTCTGTCACAGGAATCCAGTTTAATGTATAAGCCACGTGGTACTTAAGTATTGCCTCTAGCTTATCTTTTTTTTCCCCTTATAGTGGTTATCACCAAATTTATAGATAGAAAGAAAGGCTGTTTCTTCATCCAGCCAATCATCGCTGACAGTTCTCATTTACTCTCTGAAGTTTTCCTTGTTGGGTCTTGTTTAGCACTAAAAAGTCTGTAATGGGCTGATGTACATCCTCCTCTACTAGCATCATGAATAGCAACCTCCTTAGGTCTTGTAGTCTCTCTGCTGAGTTAAGTGCAGCGCTTGTGGCACCTGCAAACAGTTTTCAGCTCTGGCGTAGTAAACTAGTGTGCTCAAAAACAAAAAAGAAAGTTAATTGAGACTTAGTGCCCTGTTGTTATTACCGACAGGAGGAACGCTGATGGGTAGTAGATACCTCTTCTTATTTGTGATTATTTATCAATTTCTGTAAATGTAACCACTTGAAAACTGAGATAAAGCCATAGCAAGACCATTTAGCAGGGGTTTGCAGCAAATATAGTCTATGCAGACATTTGAATATGACTTACTTTCAGTGTAATTTTTCAGAATAAGAGGAACCAGTGGCAGTTTAATGTAAAACACAGGATTAGACTTGGCTCAGTGACCAGAACTCTGGGTTTTGCTCTCTCAGTTGAAAGTTCAGTTGCTAATGTACAGAGAGCCACGATCCTACTCTTTGCTCCAAGTCTGGAATTTGTTCCTCTATTGCTATTCCAATGGGAGGGTTGGAGAATGCCTCCATACAAAATATAACCTGCACATGTGTCCTTTTGCCAGCCAGTAGGCTAGATCCCAAACCTGAGAGCCTTCCAGCTGGCCTGTTGCCTTCTCTTTGAAAAAGAGGGGCAATGGCCAAATGGCTGTGAATGATGAGAGTTGGAGACTTGCCTCCTCAAGGATGGAGGGGTTTCAACTGGAGGGGCATCCACATCTATTCATTTTTCATGGTCACTGCCACATCAGTGAAGTCTGTAAAGAAGTGTTATGTAATTGAGACACAGCTCATGTGGCTACAGAGTGGAAAACTTTACTGTCAGTAGGGCGATCAGTAGGGAGGGAAAAAGGAAAATTTGAGTCTTGGATGAGAGGGGTGACTCAGAATTGTAGAGACAAAGAGCAAGTGAGCGAATGTTGTAATCTCCCTGAGTTCAACTATAACTACAAAACACTATAAAATAGTATATTTACTTTTTCTCTGTATCTGCAGCAAGATTAATGGAAAAAGTCTAAGAATTTCTAAATCACATTTACTTGCCTCAGGAAACTGAAATTTTAATGATGCGTCTTTTCATAGTTATTTCAACTTGCTCACATGTGTTAGCTGGCATTGGTATAAGGAAATTTTTTCTCTTTGGTGTTTCATCTTGGTTCTTCAGAATTCAGCTTAATTCCCAATTTGTCTACTTTATGCAGGCATGTATATCAGCATGAAACTGTTCACACTCATTTTCTCCTCAGTCTCCCTGACACACTTCCATATGTGGATTCACATTTAGCTAATATACTTAGATAATTTCATGTACCTTGAAGCTGTAGTGCCTATGTTATCAATTTTGTACTGTCATTTAGAGTTAGGCTTAATTTTGTTTGTTGTCTTACATCCATCTGTCAGGGATAATGCAATACGATAAGGATATACTTGTCTGATTTAGCAGAGATATTTGAACAGAGTGAAACTGTTAAGATATTTACATGACCTAATTATTTTACTGCTCTTTATTCTGCTTTTTTTTCCCCCCTCTTAATCGCTACCTGTCTTTCTTGGTTTTATGCTTACTAAATGCTTCATTAAAATATTCATTTATTTTAGCACTGAATTTGGCATTCATCTGCTAAAAGCTCTGTAACAAAAGTGCTGTTCCCTTCCATTTTCATAAATGTAGAGACTTTGTGTGGAAGTGGTAGTAATTCCTACTTTCCAAGATGCTAATAGTGGATATAAGCAACTAAAACTGTATCATCAACTTGGCATATTTCTTTAACTGAATTGTATTTTCTTGGGAATGAAGTCAAGTTTATATTTACAGTATGCAAGCACAGGGTCCTATTACCCAAAAGGCTTAACATTACCTGATTTCTTAAGTTATTTTCTGTAAGCATTAGTGTCAGCATTTATTTTGAAGTCATTAGTTTCCCAATCTTCCTTTTTCCTTTTATCTCTTGAATTGTTGAAAGTTTCATGATATACCAAATCCCCTTTCTGCTTTCATACCACTCTTATTCTTGGATGGCTTCTGACTCTCTCTTTGGGGTACCTGAGATGAAAATTTACAATTAAAATATCATGCATACTTTGGGTTATCAATGAAAATCAACTACAGGAAACTTGACTGCTGAAAAGTATGAAGTGAACATTCCAGAGCTGAAGTATCAAAATTTGAACCTTGAAAGAAAGGAGAAAGGATAGAGAGGGTTACTGTCTGGAACAAGCTTAAATGATGCATGTCAGCAGTAGAAATAGAAAACTTCAGATACAATTCTCTCTGAGACATGCAGTAGATTAGAGTAGATATAGAAGAAATAATTGTTTAGAAAGTATGAAGACCGGTGGTGTTCCTAGGCCAACAAGAGGGGTGAGGCAGGGTGGATATGGCACTGGATGTCCACTTCTACAGGCTGCTTTGGACCTTGCCTTATTTAAGAAACGGGTTATCCTTCAGATCCCAGCTAACAGGTAACAACCAGCGGATATCACTTAATCCTGTCTAAGGACAGAGAGGATGCAACATCAACAGCAGCCCATAAGGAGATTTACCTTGCTTCTGTATTTAATGCAAATGAACAGCACGTGACAAAGCAAAGAGATACACCTTTTCTTGCTGGAGTCAGAGCATCTATTGTATGGCAATTAAAGACACAAGATTAAGCTTTTTACCTGTTTAAAATATTCTCTGCAGGTCTATTCTTTGCATTGTGGGAACTGTCAGCTATGTGAAGAATAGCTTTTCTTGTTATTTAGCCAAATGTCAAGAAGTGGGTAAAAGTATACAGGGAAAACACCAAAAGGTTACCTAGCAAAAAAGAAAACAGAAGGGATATACTGAAGCTGGGTTACAGATTAAGGAGAATTTATTTGTGTTCCAAATATTATATAAATACTTCACTCTTTTTTTGCTACGGATGCTAATTGTGTATTTGAGGTTAGTAGCAGAGACCACATGGGAATGATAATAGAAGTTTTTCTGTCCAAAGTGGGATCAAAATTTAACTTATATTCTGTACTGAAATCAGGAGGCCTGGGTAATATCTGCTGCAAAATAATGGTACGTGAAATCATAAATCCACAAGACATAATTTTTAATGGATCTGTTAATGCTACTCTAACGACTGGAAAAAAAAGAAACATGGACCCAATATGAAAACAAACTAGAGTTGAATGAGAATGCTTTATCTCCTTAGCATGACTTCACTACTATGAAAAGTTATATTTTGATGGACCTCATGGCTAAACCTAAAATAAAAGGGGGGTGGGCGGGGAAATAAAGATATGCATTTAATCCTTATGTAGATTATGTCAGACTAATTCAATATTCCCTTTCTTTTAGATTCCTTTGTAAGAGCAATAATAGGGTAATTGTTTTTTATACGACACCAATAAAAGGAAACCTGATTAGCCCTTTTTTATATAGTTTCATATCTGATGTTAAAGTGTAGGAGAGTACTATTTATTTAAGGTGGTGAATAATACAAGAATTAAAAGCTTGATATGGCGCTTGGAGGAGACAGTGGGTTGTACAGTGGGAGTCAGTGGGTTGCACAGAGGTTTCCAACAGTGTTTTTTGGAGAACAGCTCGAGGAGACAATGCCAGATTTGATTTTGAAAATAAATCTTTGCTTATGAAAATCCCAAACTAAGAAGGCCTTTTTAGGTGGTGTTGAGAAGCTGTACTTTTTCTGCAAGCTTGTTTCTCATTCATTTGTTCCTGGACCTGCTGAAAAATCCAGAATGGGATCTTTCCTTTAAAGAAGTCTTAGTATTTTGGTGGTTTAATGTTCATAAATATGTAGCAACTCTTTTTCACAGCATGCATCGCTGTTTGCATTTCTCAATATGCTTCACCATTTTGCAGCATTATTTTAACATGAAATGTAATACTTCTTTTTCATGCACAAATACTAATCTCATCTCTTGTTTATGTTCATTATCATATAGATATAAAATAAGGCATTGTACTGCCAGAAATATTTTGCAGTAAATTTATTATGTCATTTCTGCAACTTCTTATAGCAAAGAAAGACTGTCTTTACTTTTGCCCATTATAATTACCAACTAAAGACATTTTTCACAGTATTTAGTCTGCTAATTAATGACGATACTGAAGGATGGGCATCTTATGATGGAAACTAATTTGCATAAGATGCCTGCTAGAATGGAAGGGCATCTTCCTTTGCAAATCCACTCTAAATAAACATAAACTAAAATATTAGGTTTAGATCTTCAAAGCCACCTAAGGGATTTCATGGCTTTGAAAATCTCAGCCATAATGTGTACTACTCTAAATGAGAGCAAAACAATTCATATGTGTAACAGTGTGGGGAGAAAAAATTAACATGTGTAAATAATTTAGAAATGAGGCTGTTCTTTGGAGGACTAACTATATTAGCTTCATCATAATAGCTGTTCTCTTGGACATTTCTGGGAGCTGATGCATTGTAATAATGGTTCATCGGGACCCAAGAAATGTCTCTATACTCTGATTTGCAGGTGTTACTTTGGTAACATAAGAACTGTCCCAAAAAGAGAGGTGGAAAGGTGCGACTACCAGTGGTGGAGAAAATATTGGTGTCTTCATTTCATTCCCTATATTGAGAACATTTGGGAATCTGAAGGGCAGAGGGATGATAAATAGGAAACATGGGGGTTATTTTTTAGACTATACTCAGAAATACTGACTGTTATTGAAGACCTTCAAAATTGCATTGGATGTCTTTGTAATGCTCTTATCTAAAGGTAAATGAGATGCTATTCAGATGCTCATACTTATTTTCTCTTTAGTACAGCATAAAAGCTATCTTAAAAGAACTGCGTGTCGGGGAAAGAAATCTGTTCATCTTTGTCATACCCAGTAAGAAACAGAAACTAGAACGTTGCAAAGCTTGCTGCACTTCAGTCAACCCAGTTTCCATCTTTTAATGTAGGGTAGAATCTTCTTTTTTCCTCCTACATTTCTACAGTAATGTATAAGAAGCAAACATTTTGCAACTGCTCACAGACCTGACATTAGAGTTGACTGATGCGCGCTCAGTAAATTCTCATTTTTATCTGCTGCCATTCATATACTTTTTTAAAAAATTCTTTTAAAGAATGTTGCGACCCTGTCTTCCACAAAATCTAAGTATCTGCTGCTTAATCCTTTTTACTTTTTCTCCAATACTTTTCTTTCAGAAAGATTTCGTATTGTTTTTTGTTCTAAATTATTTCTTTTCTGCATGACTGTTTGACATAATTTAGTTTGTCTTAGAAACAGGGTACCAGTGCACAACTTGCTGTATATTGTTGGGAACCCTTAATATTTTCACAGGTTTTTTTTTTTTTTTTTACTGCTTTCTAAAGGGTGCTTGAAGCTGTTACATGTATGATGGTATCTATTGGTCTGTTTAGTGACTATTGTGAGTTTCTCTAATAACAGACTGAATTCTAACCTGGTGGAGGCTGATTGCTTTTTCTTTTCAGTTTTGAAGTTTGTTTTTTCTCCACGTTTTTCCAAGTAGCAGGTGAAAGAAAGGTGGGACAAAATGTCAGCTAGTGAGGAAAAATAGGTGAAAGCATGACATGGTGTTGCCTTCTCATCCATTCTTCCCTGGACCTGACAAATATCACGCAAAACAGATGGCAGAGGCAGCACTGTACTACGGGAGAGCTTTTGATCTTTGGTGCAGACTTTCATAGCAAAATTGTCCAATCACCTTGTGAGCAGGCAAAATGCCATAGCAACAGATTTGAAGGAGTGTGAATAGCCATATATCATATCTGTTTGTTGAGCTGAGACTGTCCAAAGGGCTTTGGGTTCAAATAAACAGCTTGCCTGCCCTTGGTGCAACAAAGGGGCAAGGAAACAAGGTGATTCAAAGCTAGTATATTCCTCACAGTTTTTCTGTTACACATTGACATTGGAAAAAGGCTCTTTGATACAACTTAGAACAGTATAAAAATAAATTTGTTAGCAACTAGATTTCATGGTAGCTTGTCTCCCTAAATATAGGTCTGCTCCATCATGGTGGAGTACTACCTCTGATGTTCCCATAGACTATTTCAGTGCATTTTAATTAGTAATGCACAGTTGTATTTGAAAAATAAAGATATCTGCCTTGCATGCTGCGTTTTCCTGTTTAATAAGACTTTCTCAGTAAAGAAAATGGAAAATGTAACGGCAATTTCCTTAAGAGTAAGGCTGTCAATCTCACTTTGGTTTTGCAACATAGTATTAAATACCTACATAAATGCCATTCAGGTGCAAAGCACAAGCAAATCCACATTGTCTTACTGTTTCTTCATATGGAGTGAAATTTCTTATGGCACTCTCTTCTAATATTTTCTCAAGTATGTCATTCTAAGTATAATGCTATTAAAAAAGCTTAAAGATTTTAAAGATTAAGCTTGTGCAGTTCTGTAGAAATGTAATTTAGCTCAGCAGAAATTTCTATGAAGAAATTTGGATAATACATAGAATTTGGGCTAGATTTCATTCAGCTGTGAAGAAGAAACTGAAACTGTAGAAATGAGAAAAGACATCAGTCAGTAACTAGTTGAACAGTTGTTCTGCTTATTCATTTCTTTATTTCTCTTCTGTTTCTACAAGGCAATTCAGCATGAAAACGGTGGCAAATCTCTTTTAGGTGTGTTGCTGTTGTGAGCTGTAGAGGAGATTTCTCTGCCTCTTCATGTTCAGAGACCAATTCAGAGTTGAATTCAGCAAATAGTTTCTTGCTTATTCCTTTTCTTTTTCATGGATATCCATGATTATTGGGTATAATAGTTTTTTTCTGAAGCTGTTGCTCTCGTTGTGTTAGCAGCAAAAATCAGTGGTAAAGGAGATCTCACAGGCCCCTCTCCAAATCTTTAGATTTCCTCTTTCATGTTTCAACTGCTGCTTAACAGTCTGTAGGCCTCTTGCTGTGATTGCAAGTGCTCCACTTACCTGACCTTGCAACTGAGAATTTTATTGCTAACTTTCTATTTAAAGACTTGATTACTTCAAAACAGTTCATCAGTGACCCGACTTTGCTTCCATTATACATAGGTAAAATAAAAGATTAAGCACACCCGGTACGTTTTAAAATCCTAGCCAATAAATTTCTCCACACCCTTTTGTAATGAAGTCCTCCAGCAAAACCTCATCTGTTCATTCATCTCAAGGATCCTTCACAGAAACCATTCTGTCAGCAAATGTGCTCAATTTTGTCACAAGAGGTTAAAGTTCATGATAAGAGATGAAGTCTCTGCAACGGTCAGCCTCCAATTTAAAATCATCCTGTAAGGAACAGATCAAAGGTTTAAATATGTTTAAAGCAGAAGTTGGATTAGAAATGAGACCATTCTGCAGATACTAATTAACAATGTGGCTATATTAGCTCTTATTATCAATTAGCCAATGGTCATATTTTGTACCATGGTCATTTGTATATCTCCTCAGAAAAAAATGCCTACAGCAGACATTCAAAACAATGAATGAGATTTTGTAACTGAAGGAGATTTTTGTGACTGACCAAGAAAAAATGGATGAGAACAACCAACAGTAGTGCAATATTGACAAGACCTGGGTCTAACTATTTGGATGAGTATCCAGACTCTGGTGTCTCTTAGCTTTTTACCTCTTTCCTTGAAGTGTTGTCATTTTATCCTTGAATAGCAACAATACTTTAGATACAGGTAACATTTCCTTAGTGGTTATTCACAAAATGGGCAGGAGACATTGCCCAATATATGATTTTCCTGAATTTGATTTTGACCTAGACTGAAAGGGCTGCCCCTATTGTGTATAGTTCTGGTCCTTCTGACAGGCAAACAGTGTAAAAATGGAGGGGATAGTTCGTTACTAAATTACATGGTGATCATTGTTACTCCATCTGCGAACAGCAGCAATGAGATGTAATGAGCTGAAGGAGTGAAGTGGCACTATTGCCAGCAATGAAAAATTATTTCAGCGCTCATTAAAAGTGAAATGGTCTGCAGGCTTATGTCAGAAGAGGGAGAAACAATCCCTATGTTAGCATACAAATATGTCTTTTATTAACTTTAAAGCAGTAACACCAGTGTGTGGCTGTAACAATGTGCCATTGTCTCTTAAAAAAGATATTTTTTTTATAACTTTAGAGTCTAATACGGTCTCTTCCTAGAGGAGACAATGGAAAGACATCTCTTTACCTCACTTATTTTTAAAATATATATATTTTTTCTAATATTCACGGTTCTAAAAGTTTTTAATGTTGAATTAGTTTAAGAAAGGAATTAATACAAAATTCATTAAAAGGTGAGGGGTTTTTCTGTGTCCAAAAGTCTTTTCAATTAGACCAAGTATACGCAAAGCAAACACATAAGGGAATGGCTATATTCAGTTGGATACCATTTTGATTAATCCAGAAGATTTTTCTTGCTGCTTTCTATGGGCGTGTGTGACCATGGACAAGTGAGAAGTGATAACGCCTTTAGAGTTTGCATGTAGGTCCACATTTAACAAACTTGGCAAGCATGAAGAGAAATACTTCCTCGAGTACTCTGCTGAAAGAGACCCTTAGTTCCCATCTTTGAAACTGATGTGTGTTGCAGTTGCTTAAATAATGCTTTGATATCCCACTGCAAATAGAAATTGATTACAACAGCTGTAACTGCTTCGGCTTTCCCAGTATATTCAAGACATCTTTTTTTGTTGTATTTCTTCTGGAAAGATAATGTTTTAGTTAATTCATAATGTATATAAGCTCTGAGCCTCAATTTAGAGGGGAACAGCAATCTGCAACCTCAGTTGTGCAGCCTTTAAAATGCCATTTTTGGAAGGGTATTATGAGGTAATAGAAAATAAATAGGAAAAAATATATGTTAATATTATTCACTGTTTTAGTACATACATTAAATGTGTATAGCTAAATATGAAATTTTGTTATTATAAGTAACATATATACTGATACAGCGAATTTGAATGCAAATGGTGACACTTTAATAGCATAATTTTACAGATGCAATTAATTACCAGTAGGTGTCCTACCAAAATTTTATGTAGCGATGTAATACTGAATCATTTGCATTAGTGTTACGCAGTATTCTTGTCCAAGTGTGTCCGTGGCAAGAACACTCCTCCCTTCCCACCCTGACACAGTCTTGCTTTTCTGGGCTGATCTTCCCTTCCCCTCTGTCACTTCTGCTCTCATTTTACTTCTCCCTTGGTCAAGGCCCTGCCCCTTGGAGCAGCAAAATTGAATTGTTCAGAAGACTTGAATCACCTCTAGATTGAATCAAAATGGCCTAATCTAACTCTGTATAGAGGAAGGTTGACCTCTCTGTACTATAACACTATTTTATCTGAGAGTTACTTTTCTTAATTCTGCACGTTACAAATTCCTGATTAAAGCTCAATGATTCTCAAGCCAATCCTGGCACTGTCTAATCTTATTTTTCATCATATCCATATTTTAAACTTCTGGCACTTTATCTAGCTATATTGAAAACAAATTTTTTTCTCAGGTTTCTAAGTTTTCTTTCCTGCTCGGTTGTCAATATTTCTTTGTTGTTCTGTTGTTTCGGTAATGTCTTGCTGATGAAAGAGCATCTCTTTTCATAATTTGTCTCTGAAACCTGTTTCATTTTTGGTGCATTAACCAATAACATATGTACAGCATTGTGAAAATTATTTGGAAAAAAAAATTCTGATTAACTGTCCAGATAAAAGTATTACGCTTTGTTGCATTTATGCCACTTTTCATAAATAAGTATAATAACGAAGGGATTCTTTTTTTTGCAGAAAACTAATATATCATATACATATTAGAGAATTTAGATCTTGTTCGTGTATGCAAAACAAACTTTAATCTAAAAGCTATACTCATCAGTGAAAAGAAGGTATGCCTCATTATTTGTAAATAATATATGATGGATCGACATTTTCTTAACTATGAACTTCTTGACCTGTGAATGGGGTTCAGCCCAAGCACTAGAGACAGAAATATGCTGATACAGTGCTAAATAATTTAGGATAGTTTGAAAAATAAGAATCATGGGCAACCTATGAACAGAACAAAATGCTGAATGCAATAAATATATAACCTGCTAGAAATTATTTCAGTTATTCTTAGTGCTAGGCCAAATTTGATTTGCACACATGTGTGACTTAATGGAACAGCTCAGGTGCTGAATATATTAAGCATAAGATTACGTGCTTCACTGGATCAAGACCCTTTTTGATAGTACCTTGTCCTCTGGGCCTATGTTAATTAATTTTCTGGCTGATTACAGTGGCCTATAAGGAGTGTGAAGTTGCTTTTCATTGGAATTTTCTCACTGTGATAGTGATGTGTGCATCTTTTGAAGGTTATCTGCCCAGGATTCATAATCTGTGGTGCCGTGAAATTCTCTTCCCTAGATTTCTTTCATGAACTAAGATTTATACATTTTAACTCTATTCAGGGCTGAATAGAAGCAGTGGTTTTCTGTCACATTTTCTTGAGTTCTTGAAATTACTTTTCAAGCTGGGACATGCTTTGAGTTTTTCCACCAAATCAGCTGTTACACAGAGTTTGTTTGAGATTCCTGGAGCTTCTCTGGCTAGTGACAAATTACAATGGCTTTATCTTTGGGACCAGTTAGTTGACGGGATGCAACGAGTTAATTTCTTTGATATCTTACTGAGTCCCTGTAAAACAAATTTTTGTTGAAGCTTAATATCTGAAAGGGGTTTATTTATCAGGCCCAAGAAACTTCTCCGTTATCCTCTTTGCTTCAGGTTATGTCCGACTGCTTAATGGGCTGAGAAAAGGAAGGGTAAAGAGACACTCCAGTCACTATCCCTGGCCCCCAGGTTTTTGTAATACATGAATTACACAGGTTCTGTTCAGTTTCTTGGCACAACCATCCTTTCCAAAACATGCCACATGATTTGCAAAGCATGCTGCTGCCCTTATAGAAGGAAAGTCAGGACCAAGAGACTTGGTCTGTGCTCCACCTCTGTGGTTAGGGTTAACAAAGTTTATTCCCTCATGTCTTGGAGGAGTCGTGCTGATCAGAAAGTGAATTATTGTGAGAAAGGAGCTTCATTTCTAAACATCCCTCCAGGCAGTTCATCAGTGTGCATGTTGGTTTTACACTTCATGAATGATGATTGATAGAGTCAAAATTCAGCATTAATCTCTAGCCATTTTACCAGGTCAAATTAAGGAAGCCTGTGAGAAAAGGCGCGTATTCAGCCCAGTTGTTTGCATTTGTACACTATCACAGCTGTTAGTTGGTGGCCTGTCTTTGTAATTAGGAAAAATCAGATGTATGCCCTTCTACTGTAAACTTTTGGCTTAAGATGTTTATTTTGCTTCAAGAAAGTAATTCTCCTATAAGGGGAATAAATGGTCTGCAGAGAGATGAGAAAGCAGCTGGAGAAGTGGTTTTTTCCTCCAGATGGTCTGCTTGCTGGAGAACAGGAATGTGGTTTACAAATTCCAGTTTGAATAATTCTTGGAAATGAGCAAACAAACCCAGGAGTTCAGTACACACTACAGAGAACCTACATAATGCTTGGAAACCTTTATTCCCTGCAAGTTGTGTTGAAGAACAGTTGAACTTCAGTATTCTAAAACTGCAGCTGAATCCTAAATGCCACCACAATCGATGTCCACATTCTCAAGTGATCTAGATCTTTTACAGTCATTAGCTTCCTGGCATTTGTGGCGATGTGCAAAGTATTATCTACTACCAAGAATACAAGCCTGTTTTTCTGCAGAGAAAAAGGCACGCATTTGGATTTCCATTCAATGTACTTGAGACTTTTCATTTTCAAATAATATGATTATTTAGAACAGGTTATTCTTAATTTTGCCTTCTTGCACAACTTTATAAACTTCCAAGTTTTCTTGTAGGGGAAAATGCATCTATAGTTTTAGATTCTCATTTTGCCTTTTAAGCCTTTCATTCTCTGCTCGCAAAATCAGTCAAACATGCTAGACAGCACCAGCTGTCTCCTAGAGATCTAAAACTCTTTCTTAGTGCTCAGTAGGAGATCATCTGCAGACCAAGAATAACAGGAAATACATTATTTATGTGTTCTTTTCCTTCTGAGCTGGCAGCTCCAGAATTCTGGAAGGTATAAACTGTATTGAATTTTCCACTTCTCAATGTAAAGTGCAACATGCTCTTACTAAACATTCTGTAAGTCCTGAAAATATTTCTGTTATTCGATCGTCTCCATCTTTTTCTCCATCCTCTCTCTGTCTTTTCTTCCCCTTCTTTTGCCCTCTTCTAAACATTTTATTTATGTCATTCTGCAAAACTTAAGATAATAAGTATTTATTCTCCCTAATATTGCTTTATGATTCTCCCCATTCCTGTTCTCAGTTTAAAAAAAAAAAAAGGAAGGGAAAACATTTCATACACAAAATGTCCCTAAGATGATCTTTACAAAACTGCTGGATAAATTTGGCCATGGCCACATGTCCTTGGCCAGATATGCTAGTGTGCTATTGATGGCCATGAGATATGGCACTCTTTGCAGGTGTATTGACTGGAGAAATGTATGTACAAAAATATTTTGATTTGTAATTTCCACATCATAAAACCGGAACAAAATAAAACCTCCGTAACTGCCTGCAATATTGATTTCCCTTCTTCAGTTCAACCTAAGCTGCTTAGTCTTTATTAATAAACAGAGTAAACACACTGGCAGCACAGTTGCCCTCCTCGTGAAAGGCCAGTGAAGAGCCTACACACAGCTTCAGGCATACTCAAACCTTGTTTAACTTCTCAAAATAACAAGAAGACAAGAGTTTCTAGCTGCTGTCTATTCTGACTGAATAGATTACCCCATACACTTGTAATTATATGCCCTCTAACCTGATGGGTGGGATGATTTGGTTGAGTACTTTGGTGAAGGGTCAGATTTTACTGTGGGAGAAGAGCTGAAGGAATTTCTGACATAATTCAGCAATGAGATGTGAAATATATTTCAGAAAAAAACATTTTCTCACAAGAGTTGGATCAATTTCTACAGTGGTGTAAGTGATGCATGTTTCGTTTTCAGGTTTTAATTAGCATTCTAGTGATCTTGAAGGGCTTATTATGCAATTCAACCCTACCCCTCACAAATGACATGTTTTTGAAACAGGCTGCTTTCCTATGCTATGGAAGAAGAAGAAAAAGGTTTATCTGTCACACAGAGATGAGCACTGCTTCTCACCCTCTTTAAAAATAGTTTTGGAATATAGCAGTGAGAGTCGAGATGATATGCAAACCAGGTCTCTAGCCACTCATTTTTTGAATTATACTTCCTGAGTTTCTAGAATGATGACAAGACTAATTTGACCTTTTAAATATAAACGCATATTTGTAGATCTCTGATCTGTGGAGGTAGTCCTCAAAATACAAATTTTAGATTGGTGATTTTTCTCTCTATCTCTTCTCCACTCCCCAATCTCCCTTCCCCCCTTCTCATTCTTCTTTTATTTTCTGCTTGGTCCTTTCTCTCTGCTGTGTTATACTCTCTCCTGTGTTCTTTTTGTCTGTCTCTTGTTAACTGCCAGATATTATTTCCCTCTATATAGAGAGAGTTTTGATGTATTTTATTTCAAAAGCAAACGCTGTTTGACCAAAACCCACTGTGTTAATAAAAAAGCAGAGGAAAAAACTCTTTCTTGCTAATCAATATCATCAATCCTGGCTATTGTCTGGCTATTAGACCATAGCAATAAAACCATAGTGTTTAATGGTTTTGTCCAAATTAGCAATACTGTGATTTTTCTAAATCTTTTTAGCTGCCCTCATAACATCTGTATAATACTATACAAGTCCATCCATAATAGCTTAGTTTGTGCTATGTGATTAAATAGTAAACTATAAATTTCATGTATGTGGCATCATTCTGCATCTTTATTAATCCTTCTATATTGGAATAGTATTATTTTTTCATTAGAAATCAAATAAAAAGGGAAAATATATCTTTCAATGCTTCTTGCAATAAAAAATGAAATATTTTATCACTTAATTTATTTATAAGCACTTTTAATGACTTCAATAATAATGGATAAAACTAAGATAAAGCAAGAAAAAATGCATCTTGATTTTATTTTATATAGAAAAACAAATTGCAAGCAGTGCAAAAAGTTGGTTAAGACTTTTTTGTTAATGTTCTGTTAAAAGTGAATTCTGCATTTGTGTGTTTTAGAATATGTATTGATACACCTACCGTAAGCCATATTTTAATAATGGTCTCATTTAAATTATATTTGCCTGTCTTATTGATCTGAAGGGACATCAGCTTAAAGCCCTGTCTCTCCTGGTGACTAATTTACTCGACTTCCTCAGATAAGATGTTAGAGATCTTTTGTTTGTCTAACGTCTGTGTGAAATTCCTAGAGGGAGTTGGGAAAGGGAACTGTTGGGGTTTTTTTTTATTTATTTATGAGTGTGCTACATGCACACTCAAATATGTGTAGGTACAGACCACAGATTGTATTCATATAATTAAAAAATTGTGTGTACTTTACATCTTATATCATCTGAAAATCTTTTCAACTGGACGATAGTCAATGAAATGTAGTTCAGGATTTGTACTTTGGATTTAGCTTAATAGGACGCAGGCACTACAGGTTGGGGAAATTTCAGTGAAGTATATAGTTCCTTAAAATATAGCCAATTTCAGAAATAAACTCATTTCAAATTCGAAGAGAATAGCTTCCATCAGTGTTGTTTGTACCACAAAGGAGATGAGGAAGACATCAGAAATTAGTGTTGTATTCTGATTAGGAGAGCTCTGCAAAAAATAAAAGCACTAAATGACTAAAGTCGCTTTCTTGGCCTTAATTGCTTTCAATCAGATATGGACAGTCTTCTTCAGGAGTATCACATCAACTTCTTCATTTGTGCTTAGATTAGCATTGTGCCTCTCTTCTGATCAGGATCACCTGACAGGACAAGAAGTCACATTTCTCAGTGTGATCCACTCATATTTCACTGGAATAAAATGTAAATCTTGAAGAATATCATAATTTGGGCATCCTGTCCTACTTGGTGGGTTCAGGGGAGGTGATCTTGATGATGCTTGATACTCTCTGTATTAATATAATTTTAAATTGACCATTTTTTAATAGAAAATATTTTCATATTTTCTCATTTACCAGAACATTTTTAAAATAAAATAAAAAATTTTGATAAAAGTGTTCCCCAGCTTGCACAATTAGTGTAAAGTGCATATCCTTAAAGACCTGTATCAGTGAGCTCCATGTCTCTGAAATACCACCTCATCATATATCCTATAAAAGAGTTAATACTGGAAAAAGTTGGATAAAACCATATTTGGGATATAATTAATTTTTTAATAGGCTCCTTTTTTTTTAATAAAAAAAAGCCCTGGTCTTAGCCCTTGTTTACCATTTGAATTTAAGTGATGGAAACTTTCCACGTTACCATTGCTGTCCCTTTAACAAATGGCAAGAGAGCCAAGAGAATATTCATCAAGAGAGGGTGTCATCTGTAGTAAAAAGCAAATTTTTAAATTATTGTACAGAGACGTTGATATAGGCCAAAATGTAAAGATTTCTCAGTAAATTGCAGCTGCTGTTGAGTGCTTCATTGACTCTTGCTTCTTTTGTACCAGTGTAGAGGTTATGTGAATTTGTGATATGCCAGTTGTTGTTCTGAAAGCAGAAAGCCTCAAACTTGGCCATAGATTTGGAGAGGATGGATGTGTTCTGTTTCTCAGATGAGACAAGCACTAGGCAAAAGCAACTTAACAGTGCTATAAACTAAACTCAGCTGTTTAAAGCAGTTCTCTTTCATCCTTAAATGAAGGGATTCTCTAATGAAAAGTGACATACGGAATATGGCTAAAAGACTAAGTGCTTTGTTATTTTCAATGAGACATGTTTCCAATGTGTCTTATAAAAGAGAAACAAGCTACAAATAAATAGGCACTGTTAACAGTAGGGGGGTGTGTTTGTTGGGGGAACCTTAAAACAGGAGATCTTGGGCTATTCCTAGCTGCAAAAATTTGCATGTATGTGGAGATAACTTCATCAGTTACAGATTCTTACCTAAACAAATTGTGCTAACAAGCTGGAACCATGTAAACCCAGAATGACACTCCCTAAATCTCTCCAATTACATTGTTCTTGGTGCTACTGGGGATATTTACAGTCCTAAAGTACTTGTGGTATAAAGGACTCTCTTATCTAAGGCATGTCTAGTCCAATATCCTATGAAGTAGTAAATACTCTTCTGGAAGAATTTATTTTGGTTCCTAAACTCTTCTCACTCTCCCCAGTGTAGAAATAGGCTACAAATCACAGTCAGAAATAACAGTGGAAGCCTTACAGACAGAAAATATTGTATATATCTGTCGGGAAGGGGTTGAACACAGGACCAGGAAGGAAATGGAGTCAGGAAGGCAGAGGGGATATTACACTTGCTCAGCTGAAGACTACAGTAAGCATTCACGTCCTGCTTGCAAACCCACTGCAATCATAAGTGTCTATCAAATGACTTGAGTAAGCTTTAACACTGTGGTATGCCTCATTTGCTGGCAAGTGTCCAAGCTATATATTTACATATTCTGCAAAAACAGAGCTTATGCTGTCCTGTGGTAAAATCCAGATAGGGAGGTTATTGTTGTTGGTTCAAAAAAAGTAGCTGAAAGACTGAAATTAAAGTGGTCCTCAGCCATATCAACTTTAAACTATTAAGTCCTGCAATAGTAATTCAAGTAATTCTATTATGAGCATCAAGCTTTCTGATAGGCAATATTAGTGGAAATACCTTTCTTATCAAAATTACATTCGGTTAGAGCAGAAGCAAGAAAGAGAAAGCTTTGTATAAAATTATCATTGGAGTTGACAATTTTGTAGTAGCTCCCATTCTCTAGGAATGGGAGATATAATGACTAAATAAAATAAAACTAGTTGAGACACTTGAAACAGAAAAGGCCCTTTAAGATTATTATGACTTTCGACAATAATTGCCTCCGAAGTACTGCTAAAACAAGCTATACAGACATAAAGAGAGAACTTAACATATTTATTATGTTCTCTAAAGGACTATTTAAATGGAAGAAAAGTGTAGCATGAGAGAAAAGAACATACACTTTCAGAAACCATCAATGCTAAATTAATCAAAATTATTAAAGCTAGATTAAATCTAGATTAAATCTAGAAAGAAGTTGTGTTTTCTTAGTGCACAAAATGGGCTAACTTAAAGTCAAACACCTCTTTATGATCTCTGCTGCACTTTTCTGTTGTGATTTCTTTGTCTGCTCCTGGTCCAGGAATCCCAAAGACACCACTGTACTCTAAAGGAGCACAGAATAATAGTAATATTTAAAGCGCTGTAACAGAGCTTTCTAGTGTGTATGCCTGTCCATTGTTGTGGAAGAAAAAAAATAAATGGTCCCCTGTGACAGAGGATATTTAGAGGTCTGAGGTTTTGTCTTAACTTTTTCATACTGCCTGAAAAAAAGTGAATGGAGTCAGACACCTTGGAGAATGGGGGCTGTGCTACAATGTATGTTGTAAATGTCATTGTTTCTTGCTTTAGAAAGTAGAAATATTAGAAAATGCTGAAGACAGTTTAATTACAGTTCTGACATTAAAAGAGAAAGAACAATGTCTGTCCTTGTGAGCCGAATCTTCTATTCCCTGGTTCAGCCAATGCCCCTAATTCATTTTTGCTGGGTACCAGCTGCTGGGTACCCATTCTACAGACCTTAAAACTTGCTGTGGGCGTGATTTGGAACAAAATGAAGTTATTTATATTTGTTACCAGGCTTTTGTGGTATACTATGATTTGTCATAAGCACTTAGGCAGTTGTGTACATTAGTTATGCAATAAATTATACTTAGTTTAAAATTTCAGTCAAATTAAAGAAATCGCATATACTCACACTACGTATCTTCACTGTGTATTTAGCAAGGCAGGTTTTGATTTTGGTTTGATTTTCTCCCCTCCTGTGCTAGGAACAGGTCTGAGCCCAGGTATTGCACACTGCAAATTCAAGCCTACTTAATTAATTTGATTTTTTTAACCTATTTATATGAGTAAAAATGGAATAGAGTTCTTTGCAAGGAATTGTAGATAAACGTTCTTTCAATGTATATCTTACATTGGAAATTAGGTACTTGATTTGTGAAATACTTCACGGAACTTTTGGAGTTTGCAACAGCAGTGAATACTACTGGCTTAGACACTTAGTGACTGTTACTGCCTTATAAATTCTCACAATTGTTCATCTGCTGTAGCTGGTTGTCCAAGTTCAAAATTTCAAACTGATCTTTTCTCTTTGAAGATGGCAAGAACTTTTAACTTGACTTCAGGAGATGCAGGATTTGGCTCTAAGCATTAAAGGAACGCTATTCTATATTGAATAGCAAACTCTGAGTCTTACAGAATAGAGAGAAGTATATAAATTAAATTGCTCATGTCAAGCAATTCTGTTTACATGCTAAATAGGTTACATTTATTTAAATTTTGTTAGCCATTTAAATTCTTACACCTCTGTGTAACGTACAATGCTGTGTAAATCAAGTGGTGACCACACAGTATGCTGTTTTAGTGTTGCTTAAACATTATGTCCAAGACGCATTATAGAAAAGGCCTGTGAGCAAAATATTTCTCAGTCCCTGCAGTTGTCTTTACACTTCAAAGAGCAGATGTTCAGCTTGTCTGATGAGCTGAGAAATATCACTTACTGCATTCACAG
This sequence comes from Nycticryphes semicollaris, assembly GCA_013400055.1. Classification (NCBI taxonomy): domain Eukaryota; kingdom Metazoa; phylum Chordata; class Aves; order Charadriiformes; family Rostratulidae; genus Nycticryphes; species Nycticryphes semicollaris. Next base: position 258,060 of record VXBJ01003856.1, read on the forward strand.
AAAAATAATCTTGAAAAAAAGGACCTAAACTTTACGATATATATTAGGTGCTGTATCAATTTTTCATTTACCCACTCACACTTTTTATTGCAAATTTTGTAATGCATGATAAGTAGTGCCAAAGTAACACATGCAATCATGCAGTGGGAATTGGTTTTTGTATTACTGTGAACTGCTGACTTCAATTCATTTCCCTTCCATTTGAAACTCCTTCTCTCTCTTTTGCAGAAAAGAAAAAAAAAGAAAAAAAGTCAAAATAAAAAGATACCTAGCACAGGCAAAATGAATCTGGTAAAACTGAGAGTGGTGGATACAGATTTTTTTGTGTCTTTAGGCAGACCACTGAGTGAGTGGATGATTTCTCCCACACCAGCAGTACCACCAGCAGCTCCTCTGGCATCCCAGGTTACTCCTTTGGGTCACCCAATGAGTCATAATTCAGCTTCTGTTTCCATATTTTGTTTGGGAAGGAGAGGAATTTCCCTTGACCTGTACCAGCAGCAAATGTCATCCAATTTATGACAACAGAAGAGGGAACAGGGTGACACTTTCTGTTAATTCTCTATTCTTTCTCCCCTCTACTCTCTAGAACTCAGTGTTTCCTTCCTTTGAGCCCAGAGTCAAAGTTGGGATGTTCTGTATGACATTGGTTGCTAACTATGTGGCCCAGCTTACTTGCCAAGTGATAAGACAACAAAATTTAAAGGCTACCATGTTATTTTATCCATCTTGTTTAGGAGTAATCATAATGATAGTCCTCTGTGTTCTAGATGGCACTTTAGTAGTATGTAATTTGCTACATTGTTTATGTGGGGAAACCTAAATGTGAGCTTATGTGATCTCTAATAGCTAAAAGACTAAAAATTAAATGGCAGATTCCTGACTGAAATTGAATTAGGGTGCTGGATTCTTAAAATGGATGCAACTATTAATTCTCATAAAATCCATACTATAGTTTAGGCCTGCAGGGAAAAATTGCCTCAAAACACTTTTTTGGATACCCAATGGGTAGAGATCTTTCAAGGGGTGCAAGAACCAGAAACAGGGGCGGGGGTTTGAGAAAGTTGGCTATATCGTAGGAAGGATTGTACATTCTTATCATCACATTTTTTCCATAAGAATATATATAAAAATATAGCTGAAAACAGTCTCCACAAATCAGATTTCCAATATTGACCATGATATTTTAAAAGCTCAAATTTCATATGTAGAAGCTGTTATCTGATAGCCACTCTGAAAGTCATCTTCCTAGCTATTTCTTTAATGGTAACAGAAGTGGGACTTGAGAGAAGAGAGCTTGTTAAACAGAAGTAGGGGATGTTGGAGAAATGAAGGCAAGCAAGAAATTGGGAAATCTAACAGAGGTAAGTCCATTGAAAGGCAATAGAGAATGGGGAATGATGGGCAAGAGAAAAAACTTAAAAAAAACATTGACAACAAAAGCATTCTTTGTTGACAGACACATATAAAGAAAGTGATAAATGACACCTTTGGCATGAGACCTCTATATAAATGATCCGTCTTAGTCTGTTTGAGACAAAGAATGAGCATAATAGTCAGAGTTTTCTTCTATATTTATAATAGTATTGCACTTGGATCTTTTTATCTGTTTGCAAGCATGCAGTGTCTGCTATAACTTTAATAACCATCATATAATTAAGAGATCTAATTCCAGGTGTGCAGTAAGTTTTTTCAAGTTTGTTTACCATGTAACATCTACCATCACAGAGCTTAAAACCTCAATTGGATTTTCCTTCTGGAAGTCCCCTGTGTCAGTTAGTGGTCTTTGGGCAGCGGTAATAGCAGAAGGCTTTCAGAGTTCAGCAGAAAATTTTCTTTGACCACTTTCAAGCAAAAGCGACTCAATTGTTTGTTGTGCCTTTACGCAGAGAATAATGTTGTTCTGGTGAACAAGAAGAAATTATGAAAGTTAACACAAGTCCTGATGACCTGATACAATGCATAAATTCTCAACACATGACGTTAGCATGGACAATATTTTCCATGCCTGTGTGATTAAACCAATTAAAAGTAAGTTCCAACTTCAGAAGTGCAATAAGGTATGTTAGAGGAAAAATCTACTTTAGCATACTCAGGATAGCATGAGATTTACATTTGCACTTCTTGCCTATTCTACTGCTTCTAGTACCAAACATCTCCTGTGAAAGTTAAGAAAATTGTGATTATGAGCATCAAAATGTGCAAGTTGAAATTCCTGTATGATATTTTAAAAGTATGTCCAAACTTGATACTCATCCTTTTCTTTACATCATCTATATATATTTTTCCTTGATTTTTTTTCCCCCTCCAAAATGGGGTCTGCGTCCTCTTACAGTTCACATTACTGGTGAGAGGTGTGTTGTATCTACAGATTTTCTTCCCCTTTTTTATCTGTTGACAGAAACACCATAATTTTAATTCAGTGAAATTTGAAGAAATTTATACACTCTTCTATGCGCTATCTTCAGCATGAAGATTCTTGTCACTTTGGCCCTAATAACAGCTCAAAGATACAATTATTTCTGACAGCTAAATAAGAAAAAAAAAAAGGAATCTTTCATTACTGCTTTTTTATTAATTACTTCAACCTCCACCTATGTGCTACATCAAATCCCATTGCTAAACAGAATGCCTTTCTGTATCTATTCTTTCTGATCACTTGTTCTTTTGAATATTTTCCCTTGATTTCATCATTCTTTCATCACGTAGTCCGCTTTCAGTGCTCCATTGATCTTACGTGTCCCTGTTTCTTCCTATATCTATATCTAATCTATATCTATCTATACCTAAGTGGTGTACTATGCCTCATCTTCACATTTTCTTTGAATAGTTCCACCCACCAGTTCTTCCATCTCTCTTATTCAGGCATGTGTTTGTTGCTACCCTCACATACAACCCTCTAATTGCATTGTTTCATTGTGTTTAGAGAGTAAACACCACAGGTCAATGACTTATCAATGTTGTATCAGGTGCGTTCTTAAGCGCGATGGTAGCAGTGGAGAAGCAACCGTCAAATCTTATATTGATATCAGGTGGCTCAGGAGATATCAGTTTTATGATGATGAATGAGGGTAGAAATTTCTATGTTTCTTTGGCATTACAGAAATTGTCCATATAGGGAAAGAATAATTCTATGAGTTTCACAAAGACCTATAAACTATAACTATGGTAGTGACAGAGAAAACATAAAAATTTAGTAGCTTTGGAATAGAACAATTCATAAATACATGCTCAGAAGAAAAAAAAAAGAAAAAAGAAAGCTATTTCATAGTGGTATCAGTCAGATTAATATACCACAAAAGTATGAAACTGTGACAAACTGAGAGGTTTTTTATTTTCTTCTTAGAAACTATTTCCACAGTGTCCAAGACTCTATCGCAAACACAGTCTTCAATAAAGTTGCAGAAGAGTTATTACCTTCATATCTGAAAGCTGAACTGAAAATATTTCTTTACGGAAATATTAGACCAGATTTGTTCTTAATGTTTCTGTCATATGTGAAGAACATGAATACGGGAAGAATATGGGTATTTTTAAGTCAATGACATTACTTACTCACTTGTGATGTTACAAGAATTTTGTCCAAGTGGTGTCACATTGATTTATTGAAGGGTAGATCTGAATCTGTATTGAAGGGTAGATCTGAATTTGAATCTATAACTGCCTACAGGGAAGGCAAAGTTCATGATGTTTTAATGATTAAAAGTTTGTTTCTATTTTCTGTTAAGCGGTCTAGATTAGTAGAAAGTGGAAACCTAGCAGGGTGTGAACGAGGTGTAGAGTCTGATGTTATTTTCATAATTTGTATTGATTGCACAAGAGGCGACACTAAAAAAAAATTCACCTTATGTGTATGATGTTATTATTTGGTGTATAATAAGATCTATTCTGTTTTTCTGCTGTTTAAGGAGGGCTGTTCCAGAATATATAGACCTACTTCGTACTACACACCACTGGCAGTACTGGAATTATTGGAGGGGTTTATCTTTGTGAAAAGCTCTTCAATGAGCTCAACAAATGAGCCTTCTGCAGACTCTAGAGATGTGTCAAAGGATCAAGATGTGTAACCCAGAGGTGTTTAAAAATGACAGAACAAAACCCTGACAAACCAGATTAGCTTTGAAAAGAGGGGTTTGGCCTAAATAACCTCTAGTGTTTCTTCAAACCCATGATTCACCTAGATTTATTTTACAAATAAAATGCCCTTCTGTCATCATATGTACGCAGTTTAGGAGCTTCTGGCTAAACTTGTCTACCAGTTGGTAATTCATGTTTACATTTTCACTTCAGGAAAACACTCCTATTTTTAAATAATATTTTTCCCAAAAATATCAGTCAAATACACACTTTGTGTGTAATCATCCAGCTGCTCTGTTGCAAGTAGCCTGTAGTGTGTACAGGAAGGATTTGAAAGGGGAGATGCTGTATGTTCCTTGAACTATCAATTCACAGGACACGCTGATAGAGTAGTTGGTTGAAAGCAGAAGCTGATTGATATCTGGTGATCAGAAAGAAGGGCCAGAGATTAATGATGAAAGCAAGAAAATAGCAGAGAACCTTTCACCATCACAACAGTAAAAACAAATGTTTATTACTGAGGACAGGCAGAAAAGAAACTGGTAGTAGCTGATATGAACTGTCCAACTTTTTATTGGCTTTGACTTTTAGTTATATTGTTTGAGAGGATGTAGAAGGTGCCCAAGGTAGGACTCTCGTAATAGTTATCTCAGCTGAGACTTCTGTTTAGTAATGATGGTAGTAAATTTAGTGGTGTCTGAAGCCAGAGAAAAAACAATTCAGTTATGTTTTAATTTGTCATGCTCTAGCACAGGTTATGTTACAGTACTTCAGAGACTGTCTTCCAACTCTATTCAGTCAGAAGTAATTTTAAACCCATGTATATTCATTAATTCATCTGTAAATCAGTTGTAGGAGACTGCCTCTGGAAAACCAAAAAGTAGTGATGCTTCAGCAAATGTATCTCTCGTAAATCAGTTTTCTCTACATTTTCCCATTGAAAAGCCACTAGCTCTGTGTGTGCATACTGGGCTGTGCCAGGTATTCACAGGCTAATGTGTAATTTTTCCATTCTATGCAATGAATCTATGGCATCATTATTTTGCTTTGTGTAGCTTGGTGTGACAGCAGCTGGAGAAAAAACCTCAGACTACATCCACATATGATGATTCTTTTTGCAGTTATGTCATCTCGATCCAGTTCTTCGGTCAAAAGTCAAGGGGTAGAAAACAGGGAGAAAAACATACTGATAACTAACAGTGGGTGAAAATTTATTGAAGCTTTTAATATTTTCTGCGTATTTAAAAAAAAAAATAATACAGGAATGCTGGTATTGGAAGCAGACTGATGTGATGAGAGAAAGTTAAACATGTTGCTATTTATCAAGAAATACAGAACATGAATACTGACCATGCTCCTCCCCTCCATAGTTAGCTGCGGAGAGCAAGTTGCTCTGCTTGACTGTGAATATGACTGTATTTTGCCTTTGACACTGAGTTGGTTTCCACTGACATCACAACAGGGGAAGTAGTTCTCCCTTGCTGAGATAAGCTATTGCCAAAAGTGGACTCTGTTTGTGTGATGTGGGTGTCCCAAGGTTGCTGGTGTTCTTATTCAATATGTATGCAGCCATATGACTAGAGGGGACAGGATACGTGCCCTGTACAAAGAATGCTGAACTTTATTCTGCGCCAGCTTACAGAATGCAGCTGAAGTGGGCTTTGCTCCAGTAACCAGAAAGTAGCCCTACTGTAAGTACTGTGTTTAATGTGTAAATGAATGAATTTTTCTAATTACTGCAGGTTAATTAAGGTCTGTTTGCTCTCAGGATGAGATTGAAGTGATGCAATTTGTAAAGAAAATGCATTGCTGCTGTATTCAGCTCATTAATATCTGCAGTGAAAAAATTTAGATCAGTGCTCTTTGACCTTCAGTTTTAATCAGTTTCTGGATGGAACTCAACATATTGATCATAACGTGTAGTTTGGTACGTTTTGGAGGCAGCCAAAAGGAGGCATACCACATGATTTTCCTCTCTGCTGTATATTAGCCACTGCTGAGGTTTGCAAAGGCAACTGCCTGGAACTTCCGTAGGATAAATTAAAGAAAGGGAGCAAGTTTCTGCATAGCATTTCTGCAGAAGAACTGGGCTTTCGATTCTGCATCCATGATGAGTCATTATAAAGAATAACAAGCAGCAGGAGTGGGAATTAGCAATTCCTTGATCACCCTTGAAAAGGCATCATCTTCGTTTGCTAAGATAGTTGACTACAGCACGTGCTGAGATGGATAATTCACATTAGCCCGTGATTTTAACTTTTGGGCAGGATTCTAAGAGACTTTCTCAGTGGGTTTTTTCCCCAAAATTTTCAGTGCTCTTTTCCCTTTAAAGTATGGTATTAGTTAAGCAACTATCCACTTCAATAGACTTGTCACTGGTATTAGCAGAACGGGAGTGGTAATTATCTGCTATTTTTCTGTTAATCTAGAAACATTTCCACTATATTTGTGTACAGTTACATCTATGTTGGTGTCTTACTTTCTCTATACACTTTTTACATAATCTCTTAACATACTAAAATTAATCACGTTTTTCTAATCAGAGAACATAGTGATTAAAACATCCGGCTTTTTTTTTATCAATTTCAAAGGCTTTTACTTGTGTGTTTATTGGCAGTTTGTATTTGTTAGGTAACTAGTCTTATAAATCAGTAATATTTTAGGACTAATATATTAATTTATAGATGGATTTGGGGACAAATCTATCAGTAAATAGGGCTCTGGAGTATGGAGATCATTCTTCATCTGTGCACACATTACACTATATCATGAAAGTCCGGAATGTTGCTCTTTGGGACAGTGATGCTAGACATTGAAAGTTGGTATTAAAGTAGACACATTAGTTGAATAACTAGTTCTTAATAATCCTGTTTCTAATACTACTTGGCTTAATGTCGTCATCAAAGAGCTGTCCCTGTACTGAAAAAATTAACCAAAGGTCATATTTTCCCAGCTGGTATTTGAATTTCTTTTACCAGCTCCTTCTCTTTGAAATGTATGTTCATATGGTTTAATGTGTTATAATGTGATATGCATTACCAGAGAGCTAATGTATCCAGAAAGCTAGCAGTTAGTCTACATAATTCTTTCTATTTCAAATATAACTCTAAGAAACAGAAAATGGAAAATATCCTAAGGTGTTTTTAAAATTTCAAGTTAATGTTCTCCAATTGTTTTTGAAATTATGTAGCATTCCTTAAAGCCCCGAATGTATAATTCTAATTGTCTGGAAAGAAACAGGTATGTTTTTTTCTAGTAGATTAATCAATATCAAGTGTGTTTTCCATCTTTTTTCTTTTCAAATATTGGGAAACTGTGGCTTAGTTGTAATGATTTGTTTTTCAGAAAGATTGCACATAATTATTCCTTTCTAATGTTCTGTGGATGTTATGGTATACTTATATAAAATTGGAAACACTAAGGATAATACATTGGCCAAAGGAAAATAAGGTGCTAAATTAAATGAGGGCTTGGTAATGAACTGGAAAATTAAGAATTTAGACTATAAATCATGTCTTTTCGCTATGACCCTGAATATATGCATCTTTTGGGAAATCACAAAGACTGAAAGGAGCCAAAAAAGAATTGACAATATCCTTGTGTCACAGCTAACCAAACCAGCATTTTATTCTTAAATGTTACCATATTTTATTGAACACTGCCAATGATATTAGGAATGTATCAGGTTTTTAGCATTGCTTAGATTATATCAGATAGATTCAAGCTTGACCTTCTGTTCTGTATTTAATCATAAGTATAGGTACTTAATTCCTCCACCAGACTGTTCATTAATGCTTTAAAAAACTACAGCTGCCTTCAGAGGAAGGGACACACAATTTATTGTTATTTTCTTCTGGGAGGCATATTTTCTCCTTTGGAGAGTTATTTTGTATTTCTTGTTGACATCCAAATCCTGCTGGTGCTTTTGAAAGCTTCAGAAAAGGTAAAAAGATCAGGCCTTTTGTGAAACCTTATGAATTTCCTAATGCTGAGGACTAGAATTTAAGTTGTAATTACATAGCTGTTTTTTCTATAACAGGGTATCGAAAGTATATTAAACTACCCGTGTTGTGCACATTAAGTGCTATTCCGTAGTTTAAAGCCACAACATTACTTTCAATTTTTCTTCCCTAATGATATAACCTTTCAGAGTTAGCCACTTTTCCTGGTGTTTATACTTCAAAAGAAAGTTTGCTAACGGTGAATTGGAGTTTCAACATGGTGTATAAAACCACAATTAAACTACTCATGGATCATGTAATTTGGTCCTCTTTCTTCAACTGTTTCATCATTCTTTAAAAGTGCCATGAGTAGGCTAAAACACCCAACCAGGAAAAGTGAATGTAAGCATCTCATATATAAGCTGGTACATGGTAGGAATTGCCCATTTCAGAATTTCATGATATCTAGATTGGACAATTTTCTGCATATTATTCCTTTAGTGAGAAATCTTCTTTTTGGTGTGTAAAAGTGTTATTTAGAAAACTAATGGTCATACTATATTCATGGTGTTAAGATACATATATATGAAAAGTGAGAGTCCTGGCTTCAAATCAATTTTTTACTGAAGTAGGAACTGAAATATGAATCTTTCTCCACATTTCAGTGACAAGTGACCAGTCTGCTACTCTTGCATATAGTCACGTGGCTACCCTGGGAAAATATTTCTATTCTATCTAAATATTGAAATATTTACTGTCAGAACAGGAGTGCCATCAGCTCCAAGTGACTACCTGTGAAGTGGAAAGTCTTTTTTTGGAAATAAAAGATTTTAACCTTCTATACTTTAGGTTCTCGTATGCAAGGCAAAAATAAAAATAAGTATCTAATCCTTTCAGTTTATAATTCTGCATAATTCAGGATACAGTTCAGCTCATTCTGCCATCCTCTAGTTAAGAAAAACGTTGCATTTATAAAGTATTACCTGGTGGCAGGAGGTGATATACTATGCTTAGAGAAAGGTTTTTTGCCTTTTGTTTTTAATGATAAACTCTGCCTTAATTTAAAAAGCAAAAACTGGCATGTGGGGATAAACCTTGCACTGTGGCATATCAGGAGGTAAGGGTGCAACATTTACAAACAGCATTCATAAAGAAACCTCTTGCCGTTTGGCACAGTGTATGTAGGCTATTAGATTTTGCTCTGCATAAACAAAAATTGGGCTCAGTTCCTCTTCTATACAGCCCTACCCCTTTTCTTGGCTTAGAACTGTGCAACCAAGCCTTGCACATTGCTCTTTGCACATGATGCTTGTACAAGCAGATTAATATACTTACAGCACAAGCTGTATATGTGTCACAGCATATAGCATAAGCTATTTTGATACTGTGGCATATAATTTCAAAAACTTCTATAGAACCTTTCACCCTTGGGGATGTAAAAGCATTCGACTAAGATTGTTTAGCGCAACCTTAGAATCGACTTTAAAATAAGCACTGTTTTCTCTGTTTTCTCCAAAATGACAAGTTTGGTTGTGGTTTCACCGCAGTTGGTACCGAACTGATCAGGCTCAAAGATTTTTCCTTTTTTTGCTTTTTCTTCCCAGTGAAATCAGTTCTTTACAATAAGGGCTCTGGCAGCTGTGTCAGCACTACATCAGGTGGTGGCAGAGGAATTCAAATGCCTTCTGTAACTGGGGGGCAGCAGGATGTTGTAAGCTATCACTAAAGAAATTGTGTCGAAACAGCTTTTGACATGTGCTTGGGTCACTGGTTTGCTCAAAATCCCATTGAAATTGGTCACAGATAACTGTAGGAGAGCATAACTGTCCTACGTCTTTGCGTCAATGACAAGACTAATCTGCAGCAGGAAAGAAATTGCATATGGTATGAAGGAACATCTTGTCTAGAACTTCCATTTCCTCCTTTGTTTCCATCTGTTTGTGAAATAAGGGTTTTTTTTTTTCTTTCTTAAATGCCAAGTTGCTTTTGAGAAAATCAGCAGATATATTTGCAACTCACCCAGTAATTGCTCCAATTATTTCTGAAAGATAAGGAGTTTAGTGAAAGTTAGGAAGATAGATGGGGAGTCAATTAAAAAAAGATAAAAGCCTCTAAAGCTTAGGCTTTTGAAGGAAAACTTGGTAAGCCTGTAGGATAGAGACTGAATAGTAGGATTTACTTTTTGCTGTATTGCTTTTAGTTTTTACATAAGCAAAGCACGAAAAGCAAGGAAGGAAGAAAGACTATACTCCCTATCTTGGGTGAAACTCAGGATATGAAGAAGAATGTTTATGAACTGGCTTAATAGAGCCAGATTAAATTGTAGTTTAAATTAAATTGTGCTTGCTAGATTGTGGGTTTATTAGATCACACATAATATTTTTGTAACTCATTCGATTTCAAAACTGTAGACTTGGTGAATCAGGCCTTTGGTGTTGAAACTTCTTAAAGCCAAAGGTAAACTAAAATTTAGGCATTTCATTTTTGCCACACTGAGGTATGAATTATAGAGAACAGCCAAAAGAATATTTCTAATGCTATCCAATATGTCCAGCAAAGACAAAATTCTTCCTTAGTATTATCCTGGTAGCTCAATTTAAATCCAGAGACAACATCTTGAAGCTAAGACAAAGCAGCAGGTACCTATTGCTGTTTCAATTCATAGCGTCTGTTTCCAAGCACAAGAGAACTTGTTTAGTTCTTGAATTTGATTACAACAAACTTGAGTTTACTTCATTATTAAAGTGTGTTTGGGAAAACAGTAATTTCAGTTTGGCTTGGCAAACACTAGAATATCTCATCCTTTAAGGGACTAGTAAACTCTGTACTACATGACTCTGTCCAACTCTCTTTGGGAAAGACGTCCCCATAAGGGTGCTAGGCCTACTTGGCAGCTGATTATACAAGCTGGCAGGCTCAGTGGGAGGCAGCAGGAAAGGTCTTGTATTTGCCAGGCATTAAGCAAAAATGACTTTTGTAAACAGGAAATTCAGAAGAGAGACAAAAACCAGAGCCCTCAAGAGCTCATACCATACATGCATACTTTCCTATCAAGACTATTTTCAGGTGCATATAACTTTGCTAAAGTTTAGTTCTATTTTTTTAATAATATTAATGAGACCTACTTTGAAAAAGGCAAACAGCATTCAGAGAATCAGGCAAGAAAAAAACATATGGTTTTGATAATGTCAAATGGATGTAAAATTGTGTCAGCGTGTAAAATTTTATCGGTACAAGTCTCAAATGCTTCATTTTTTTGAGCATCTCTCAATAGTTATTCTGGGTCAGCAGGAGGATTTTTGCCATCCCAGTGAAATGAGCCATAAACCACTGAAAGTTGTGCTTGCATAAATTCCAGAGAGGCTTCTCAAAGTCAAAGCTTGCCAATATTTAGTGAGTAGAACATGTTCAACACGATAACACAGTAGTGAGTAGAATAAATCCTGTGGCTGACCTGTAAAAGAGGAGGCCAGGTTCCAGATGTACTGATATCTTTCAGTTCTGACAGCTGAATCATTTAGTCAGGAGCTCAAATGTTGTGCTTTATATACTTCTGATTGAGAGACTGTGGTCTTGGATATTTTCTTTTTGTTCTTTTTCCTTCCGATTAGTTTCAATATTTGCTATATCATTTGAGGGTGGTGGACATACTGACTTTGTAATATCCTCTAAAATGTGGCCTCACATTGATACTTTCCTCCAGTAAGAAGAAATTAAATTGGAACTTTCTGGTTATTTTCCAATCTTAGGAGGTCTTTGATGTTTTACTGAGTGAGGCATCCAAGGCTAAGGAATATTTGTACTGGCAGAGCTCTTTCTGATTAGAAGTCACATATGAAAAATGATTCCAAATATTGGACATAACTAATAGGTTAGAAGCAAGGTGACAACTCAAATTACAGTTTTAGCAAACAGGCATGAACTCCTGGAGCATTATCTGCCTGAAAGATAAGTAAATGATTAGACTCAATTCTGAAAGTGAGACTTCTCCCACACAAAATCTATCTGTATTGTTATCTCTCACTATAGTAGCTTAGCAAAATAATAAAACAGAACTGTTTGCACAAGTGATAATCTTAGTGCAGACATTGCCTCAGGCCAATTTAGCTGGCGATGGAAGTGTTTCTAACTAAACCAAAAATAATAGTAATAACCTCATATTCTGGTCTTTCACTGTGTTATAGCCAATTTCTTCTGTACATTTCCTCTTCTGGCTTTGTTATTGATTAAAAAGCTATCACATTAGCATCTGAGGGAGACATACAACTGTAACAGAGTCATTGTTTAATAGTTACTTCATTGTATGTTTATAATTTTGCAGCATTTAGGGCAAAATAAAAATTTTACTCACACAATCATACTTAAAAAAAAAGGGGTTAAGAGGCTACTGAGGAGCTGACGTAACTCATCCCTTTGTCCCAATGAAGGAGCAGCAACAGTAATTATATTGTTTGAGATGGATATCTCTCCAGTCTGGCTATCTTAGTTTGCTGTTTGCCTCTCTTTCCTAGATGGACTTGCAGGCAGTCATGCACTGGTGGTCACCTACCTCCCTGCATATGGGAACTGTCCCAGTCACTGCTTGCCCTTTCTTTTATGGAGAAATCTACCCAGCAGCTGAGACCTTAGTACTTCTCAGGATGTGGTCACACAGCATCAGGGCTACATAGGCCATATTTTATGAATTCCTGCTCAGAACTCTTATTAAAAGACCTCCAACAGAGAGGATTTAATAACCTCGATATGCAACCTAGGTTAGTTAGTGCTTCGTCTTTTGACAGTTTCTTCTAATGCCTTTTGTTGCTACAATGTAAAAGCCTTCCTCTCAGCTTACCAACTATAGACACAAAAAAGATTTGTATCTGAATATTTTTTCTCCCAATTATTCATCCCCTCCTTTCCCCTAACCCATGTTTCTCTAAACCTCATCAGTGCTCTCCTCTGGACTTCCCTTAATGCACAGTGTGAAACACTCTATCTTGTATGCACTCTTCCAGTTCGTCCATCACAAGCTGATGGATTTTTGCTCTCCTCATTGAAGGTATCAGTACGGCATTGTTAGCTCCTATTTATGATTCGCTATTTCACTAAATCTTCTGCAGAGCTGCAGGCAGCTAGTTCTTTGTCTGTGGCCAATCTTCCCCTGGTTTGGACTTCTAATCCTTTTCTCCTCATCCAAGTGCAAAATAGGGTTTGATTGTTTGGGGTTTTATTTGTTTTAGAATGTTTTTTTCCTGATTCTACCAAAAGGTCAGCCCCTAAGTTATACCTGAAAAATTCTGTCTTTTTTAGGCTTTGCTTTAAGTCTTTTCTTTGAAGGTGTGGGTGAAGAACCTTCAATATTTATTTGACTGCCCCAAACACAGGGTCATCTTTCAATGCTGTAATAAATGTTTTATTTCAATAGAATATATTTCTTTCAATAGAAAGAGAAGGAAAGCTCTATCTTTAGTCTTTTTCCATTGCTTTGTTCTTGTGTTTTATTGTCTTTCTGTTCTGGGAATCTCTGAGAGGGACAGGTAATTTCTTAATGAGAATGAATCAACTAATGCTTTTGTCTGGTTCAGTACATCAGACCAATGGAAAAGGAGATAGGAAGGAGGATATAGAACAAAAGAAGTTTCAAATTCAAAGTCTCAGGTGCAAAAAATAATGAAAAATTTTTCTTCTACTAGAAGAAATAGAATAGCTCATTATGTACGAGCAGCACTGATTGGGAATAGGGAAATCATAGCTATATTTCTACAAGACAGATGCAGTATTTTCATATACTGAGTAATTTTTAACTGTAGATATTTAAAATACAATTAAATGTCACTTAGGTGCTTACATGCCTTATGACAGGGTATTTACTGCAGTAAAGTGTCTCCGAAAGTGTCACCTTCACTCTCTTTCAAGTCTGAAAGGAATATACTGTATTTATATAAAATATAAGTATACCTGGGTACATGAGTATTTAGATAGATATATTTATGTGAGTGTATACTTCCTCGTATTTCTAGGACTAAATCCAGAATTTGTTAACATAATGGGAAGGTCTAATAAAAACCACTTGTCTTCTTTAATGTAGGTTACGAACAATTGAAGGCAAGAATCACTGAAAGCAAGCAATGATCTACTTGTGGGTGACTGATATAAGAACATCTTTAAGTACGTGTTTCTCATGGGTGAAGAGGTGATGGAGAAGAAAGCTTTGAAAATTTTCAAGATAGAGGAAAAATATTTGCAGGTGAATCTGTGGGAATGATATTGTGATATAAGTTACAGGCAAATCCTATGCCAAAGCCCCATCTCTTTCACCTAAGCGAAAGACTGTTTTCTCCTATTCCTGGTTGCTCCCAGCTTTCAACTGTGTTGTAATTTCAAACTATCATTTGCTTCCTCCCACTTGTATTTCCTCACCCCCTTTCCTTTAGTCTGAGCTCACCTGAGGTGTAACTGCTTATGGGGTGGCAGGACAAGGCTGCCTGAATGCGTGTTGCAGGCAACAGCAGAGACTGGGAACTTCTTGCATGAAAGATTAAATGCAGCTGGCCGGAAATAAACACAAATAACTAACATGATGGGCATAGTAACACAGACCTAGTGTTTGCTTCAAACTCTAAAGCGGTCAAGGCTAGAGGAATATCTGACCTTTGACAGACTTGTCTGGGAATATGTTTTATGTAAATGAAGGAACAAAGAGGAGAGACTTCTACCTTTTTAGCCACTGACTGAAAACCAGATAATGAAGTACTATATTCTAATGTTTTCCCATTTTATCTCTCAGTGTCAGTCATTGTTTTAGAAAAATCTAGATTAAAAGCTTTTTAAAAGATCTATTTCCGAGCAGTTATTTACTAATGTTTCCAATTATTTCCAATTTCATCCTCAGCTTTGGCTAGGCAAGTAAGGGGAAAAAGATAGATGGCAACTAACTGAAATGAAATGTGCTTTCTAATTACATAATGCTAGGAATGAAAATGATTTGTTATGTTGTGACTTTAAGTCTTCATTTCGGTTCCAATAAACCTTGCATAAAAATCCCCTTATTCTGAAAGAGATTTGTTATAGCAGTGTAGCAGAACAGTTTATTTTAAACAAATAAGATACAAAAATCTATCAGGACTCTGAGAGCATAGGACATGATTCAACAAATCCCTAATTTCTTCAAGAAATGTTGTCTCTAGGGAGAGCAAGCTCCTAAGGACTCAACAAAAATTTAAATAGTCACTTCTTCCTCATGTCTTCAGGGATGCAGGCTTTCTGTCTTTGGTGTTTGTGGTTTTTTAGTACTTTCCCTGTAACATCTCAGTGCTTCATGCCCTCATGAACTTGGTGTGTGTGGAGACTGTCACTACCGTTCTACAGAACACTCTTTTACCATTTAAAACAAGCTGGTCTTCAGGGAATTATTCCAGATGCCCAAAAGAAGTTTGTTGGAAGCTTAGGTGACTTGCTGTACCTTTTGTCTGAAAATAACTGCTGTAGAAATCCAACATCCTGAAGAGGTTTATACATCACAGAACTTAGTAACTGGAGAGTCTTTATGGGCATTAGGTCTTGATCTGGTAATACAACTGAAGATCAATATGTGACGTAAAAGAGAGAGACAATCATTCATTAAGCAGAGATTTAGTGGGCTCCTGTGGAGTTTGTTGTTATTGTTGTTATTATCTTCTAAAGCTTTTGGAACACTAAAAAACATATTAACCCTTTTTTTTTTTATACTTTCTTCTCCACTGGATACCTGTGGACTGAGCCTTTACAGTCTAATCCCTTACCACTGAGGACAACCCCAGCATTCACCTTGTGGCATTTTCCAAACTGCACGCTCTTATTTGACTCCCGAAGGTGTAGGAGAAATCCAATGAAACTTCAGAGCTGATTTTCTATCCCACACTGACTTTGACAAATAGTAATCAATTTTCAGCAGATCACTGAAAGGTCCAGTCTCTGCCATGTCTTGGGTTACTTTCCTGAATCCACAATTAGTTTCTGGGTAATATCCTACTGCAGAACTCAAGAAGACTCAAAGCATCTAAAATATTAGGAAATATCTTGTTTTAAAAAACAAAATTTTTCTTCTAAAACTAGCATAAGAAATAGCTGCTTTCTTGTCCCTGTAACTTGGTGAGTGGAGGGCATGCAGAATATTCACAGCACTGAGTATCTAAGATATATTTATATGTATCTCCTCTGGAATCCCTTCTGAAACAGTGTTGATGCCCATTTGGAGTTTAGACTTGTGATTTGCCCTGAACTGTGGATGCTTTTGTGTAATTAGTCTAAAATGCTAATTATCATAAAAATTAATAATTGCAAGGCATTTTAATTTTGTGAGTCTGTCTGGATCCACGTCTACCAAAAAACCTAGGACAAAGGGGGAGATAAAGGTCAGTCATTGAAGGAAGGAGTGTACAAGGTCAAACTTATTTCCTTTTTAATTTATTTCTGTCATTCAAGACTCTGTGAATTCCCTAGGGTTTGTTTATAAGGAGTATAATGTTTTGCATTTTCATTTCTCAGTGTAGTAAGGGAAAGCTTAGCCTTTTCGATAGCATCTTAATTACAAAATTGTTTTGAAAAAACTTGACTGCTCTTCAAATAACAGTAGTGGATAAAATCAGTGTTGGGCAGAATCAGTAATATTTCAGTTATCCCTTAAAAAAGATTATACACTGTGAAAACTGAGTATTTTCATTTTTTCTGAGGCTGATTTATACAAAGGGAAAGAAACATTTTGCAAGATTTGAAAAAGTTTACCTAAAGGCAGTATGCTTCAGAATTCATAATCTTCTCAATAACTAAACACCACTACATACATCTTCTTGACTTTTTTCCAGTAGAAATTACTAACATCCAATTTCATAGTGTTAAATGATAGGTGCCTATAATTAACTATCTTTTGACATGACGTATATTTAAAACATCAAGAAAAACTGCTTTTGACAGGGAGCTTGTTTTGTCTTTCCAAACTACGGGCACTGTGACCAGATATGTCGCTACAGGCTTGGGGCAGAGTGGCTGGAAAGCTGCCTGGCAGAAAAGGACCTGGGAGTGTTAGTGGACAGCCGGCTAAACATGAGCCAGCAGTGTGCCCAGGTGGCCAAGAAGGCCAACAGCATCCTGGCTTGTATCAGGAACAGTGTGGCCAGCAGGAGTAGGGAAGTCATCGTGCCTCTGTACTCGGCACTGGTGAGGCCTCACCTCGAGTACTGTGTTCAGTTCTGGGCCCCTCACTACAGGAAGGAGATTGAAGTGCTGGAGCGTGTCCAGAGGAGAGCCACCAAGCNGGGGTTTAGTTGGTGGGTGGCTTTTTTGGTTTTGTTTGTTTGGTTTTGGGTGTTTTTTTTTGTTGTTGTTGTGTTTTTGGTTTTTCGGGGGTTTTTTGTTTGTTTGTTTTTTTGTTTTGTTTTTTTATCATGTGGTTGGACTCGATGATCTCAAAGGTCCCTTCCAACCACTAAGATTCTGTGAAATCTGTGATATTATTTTCATAAGGCTCTGTGCAAATCCCATGCACGCTCCCTTTCTCAGCATAAAACAAGCTTCACAAAACCCCTGCTATGCCACCCAGCATAGTCCACAGACTCCTGATAGAATACATTCTATCAGGAACGTATTTGAAGGACTAGATATGTACATACAGGACTTCTAATAGAAAAAAAGCCCTCCAAAAGACATTTTGATAGCCCATTGCAACTGTTTGCCATCACATTTTTACCACAAGCAATTTGTAAAGAAGCAGTTGAGTTTAAATATGCTATCTGTTTCAGGAGATAAAATTTGAACACTCTGTGAATGGTTTTACAGCTTGGTAAGGAAAATATGTTTTTTGAATATAAACTCTATTCTGCATGAGCTGTAGCTTAAGCAACTGTGAACATTTCAGAATGAATCAATTCCAAATTCTCTGTTACATCCCCTTCCTCATTAAAGGCTTTAAGCCTTGCTTCAGAACCACACAGACATTTTGACAAGTTTAAGGGAAAAAAAAAAAAAAAAGGAAGTCAGTGCATGGGAGAGAATATTTTTGTTCTTGTTAAAATTTTCTTGCTAAGTAAATATTGATTAGATGCTGCACAACCCTGCAACTGAATTCATTGCATTCGAGGATGAGAGAGGAGGGGAAAAACTGCCTCAGGCTTCTGTAACTTATAAAACTGTGATAAGTCAAATAGGCATCCACAGTACTTTCAGCTGGGATCCTGGTACAAAAATGAGGAGTTTTGAACAAAGTCCTATGAGCTTATTAAATTCTCTCTCCCTCTTGCAGGCTTATTGATTAGGCCCACTCCAACTGCAGATGAAGTCTGTGGGGGAAGAAGCAGGTCTTCAGTGTGCCTCTACAGATCTGCTGACATTATCGTCTCCAGTAAAAGCCATAGCTTCTCAGTGGTTGTGGCAGGAGAGCTGTGCAAGGCCTGAGTTCTGTCATTTTAGCTCCTTTCCACTTTTTAAAAATATTTAAAAGCTTATCAAATCTCTTTTCATAACATGTGGAGGTTTGACACATCAAATAGAAAATTTCCAATACAAGATTTGAGCTCTGCCAGGCTGGCGTTGTTACCAGCACCTTACAGAATAAGGTGGTTAAGTGATAGCTGTTCCTGAAACAAAGCTGGGGTCTGACTTTTTTGACAGAGCTTGGAGAAGGGGAATGGCTCTGGGATCACTGCAATCACAGAGGGAAGCGGCAGCCTTTTAATACCTACCTGATGAAAAGTGGTGCCATGGCTGACTTGCGTGACGGTGGGGAGCAGCAGCAGCCAGCCGCGATGCACTGCCCACGGCAGGCCAAGATCTGAATTTACTGGGAATAAAGAGAAAGAGTTGGGACTGTGAGAGCTCGTAAAATAGCCTTATATTAATCTCAAGAGATTTCTTGTGACACCATCAGATATGACAAACATGATAATTAGTCTCTAAAACAGTAGTTGTTCACAAGCCCACTTATTTACCCCCATTCATTTTAGTGTAAGTACTTATAATCACAATTGCCATGAAACTTAGCCCAAAATATTTTGCTATTTCTATGTCTATTTAATTCTGTCTGCTTCCATGCGACTTTTTCATGCCCCTATGTCCAATTTTGGTCCCACAGCTTTTGTAAGGGACAGAATTCTCAGTTCCTGAGGTTTTTTTTACTGCATGCTGAGGTAGCCTCCCTGAGATTTTTCCACTCAAGGTAAAGCACATATTCTCCTTAGGTGGTCTCCAAATATCTTGGAAAGTTTTTAGGTTTGTCAAAAAAGTCTGGGGTTCATGTTTCTAAGGCAGGAGTATGTTGGCATTCATCACTATAGGTTTTGGAGAAATTTGGAACTGCTGACTGCTAAAAGGAATATTTTCTTCATCTTTTCCAGGTAGATGCGGTTAAATGCAGAAGCTGATTACATAAATTATAGCGCACATCTAATCTACAGCTTAATATTGAGTTACACACAAGGAAATCAGCTTCGCTTAGACACAAAATCACGAATTTCAGACATGTCTACCAAGAAATTCATGTCTTTTTAGGTTTTTTTTCTGATCAATATCTGTAGACATTGGTATGTCTATATCTTTTTTTTTTTATTATTCTTACAGATGCACTTTTTTCAAAATAAGGTATTCCGTTATGTCTTTGAATGAACATGAAATATTCAGGCTCCTGGGTTTCTTTAACCCACTATTTCCCATTACTAAGGAAAAAATGATTTTTGTTTTTAACTTGTTAGTGTGGTCCAAGCTGAAACATGTTATTCGCTGGTGACCTGTCTCTCTGTAACACAAATTGTATTAAAACAGGTTCAGACAATCATTAGCAAAATCTTGCTTGGTTTGCTCACTGCTAAAGACAGACTTTACCACAATGTACATAGTAATAGAAAACCATTTCAGCTGTGCAACACTGCAAAGTAGTTATAACATCTAGTGAAAACATGTTTATACTGATGTCTGGGCAGTTATACACAATTCTCTATTGCGTGTCTGTATCAACAAACAATTAGACTTTAACTTTGCCCTCTCCCGTGGGGTTTGAGAGTACAAGTTTCTCCTACCACCAGCAACTAATATGGCAATTGTGAAAAGGACAACTCTATTTCAGTCTTTGAAGTTGTTCTGTAGCTGTTTAAGCTTTTGTAGCTTTAACATAACAGCTTTTTCCTATGCTAAATCTTTCCATACTTAAAATAATTCCCTAATTTGCTAATAACATTTTATTCATCCAGAAGTCTCAGTGGCAAAAAAAAAGAGAAAGCCTATACTAAATACAGTTTGCAAGTATGTAATTAAAAAAAAAGTGGAGACAGTGGATTAAAGAAACTGGTTTTTATTGTGTACAAAATCCTGTTACTTATGAAAGTCTCTCAATTTTTTTCATTCATGCCTTGAAAAAGAAGACTTAGTATGAAAATAGAAAATTGTCACTGTGCAATCATAATTTCTTATGAGCTGTTCTTCTCACCACCTTCCTTTGAAATCCCGCTGTGAAGCCTTGGAAATGATCACCAGTGAGTGGTCCAGTGCTGCCTCTCCTCTTCTCTGTGCTGTGTTCAGCTACTGGCTGTGATTTCTCTTTTTAGCCAACCTGCTTCAAATTTTAAGGGAAGATGATTTGTCTTTCCTGTACCAAATTCCAAGTTTGTCTGTGTTTGACATTTTCAAGATGTGTTGGCTTTTTCTCCTTTCTTTCTTCCATTTTCTCAAACATGTATCCTTATTACCCACTGTGTTCCAAGAAGTACAGCTGCATTTAGCCACCCTCCTTGGATTTGATAATGATTTTTCATAATATTTCATAGTTCTTGACTGGAAATGACAATTCAATCCAGTAATTATCTACATGGAAAAAAAGGAGGAAAATTTTTTTCCAGGAATTTGATCTGTCTATAATCTTTACGCTAAACTAGCTTTGACTGACATGAAACATTCTTCCTATTGGGTTCATGTGCTTCATAAATCCTATGATGAATATCTAATAAATAAATAATGATGTAGCATCAGATTAGTTCCAAAAAAGGATTACTACTAGCATTAGTACTAAAAATAATGTCTGCAGTACCTAATCACTTGTAATTACAAAAAAGAAACTGATCTAAAACTTGGAACTCATTGAAATTGGACCAGACATCAGTTTTGTGACAGTTTAAACACGAGACCTGAATAATCTACAGGAATTAATAAATTTTACTGTCAAGAAAAGCGTAGACCTAAAAAGTGAGCAAACATTGAACATCATACAAAATATTAATTTTTTTTTTCAGAAATTCCTCTAAGACAAAAACATTATGCTTATTTTGACAGTTCTACAAGCATTTTTGATATATTACAATCTTTGGACTAATTTGAATTTTGAAGTGGATTTGAGCCATCTTATCTTATTTAGCCTGCTTCTGTTGAAGAGTGTAAGGTCTTGCTTGGGAAAACAAACAGATTAGATAGAGTCAAGGAACTTTTTTTCCCCTTTCAGAATTATCAGAAATGAATATATTCTTAAATATAAATTCTGTTCTTCCCTGGTCGGAGTTAAAAACTACAGCATATTCATAAATTCTCTTGTCAAGTTTTATATGCACTCTGACTAAATTCCTTAAAGTGATCATCTTTTTGTCTTGCTACATTAGCGTACCTCTCTTAAAGAAGCGTTTCATGGGCATCCTTGAACGATGTCAGTAACGTTCCTCTTACTGACTACACAACACTAGTGGAGCTCCTCAGGTTCTTTATTTTAAATACCATTTATACAGCACAATATACAAATAGTTTTCAGTTATCTCATAAAAAACACATAGAGTAATCCCCAAGGCTGGCATACTTGTACATTTTTTAATCACTTTGAGACTCAGCATATCAGTGTTTTCTGATTGCCTTTTTTTTAAGGTAAATTCAGCAAGAAATGCTCACTGAAGTTCTAAATTGTTCAGAAAGGTATTGCTTTGTTATGACAACCAGGCATCCTTTCTCACCCACATGGTCTTGTCTCATTTCACATTATTGCTTTTTTTCTTTGCCTATGTTGCCACTTTTTTTTTTTTAAATATATAGTGAAGTTTAGTATCTAGTATAAAAAGATTTTTACTTCTTTGCACCCATTACTTGACATTATATGCATTGCACATGCCATCTTCTCCCTATCTACAACAACAATAAAAGAAAGATTATCTCATACGTGATAAAATTACCATCTCAGGCAGAATAGCAGGGTTCAATTCCTGGGTCAAAGAGTGGCTTTACTGGGAACATCCCTTAATGTCATTTGCCCACCTAAGATTGCTTTTCCCAGCTCAGCACTGCAGAGCCATGCAGCAAACAACATAGAGTCTGTGGGTCATGGTCATGAGTCATCCTCATTACCCACCTTTTGGATCGTTCAAAAATTAGAAGAATCAAGTTGGCTTGGACTCATAATTAGAAAACTTGGGTTTTAGCCACATGATTCAGCGTTGTTTCTGAGCTTCAGGGAAGATTTAATGCTTGTTTATCATAACTGTTCTGGCTTTCAAAGGAACCATAGGTATTTGGGAGCTGGCCACTGTGATGACATTGTTGCAAATCTTGTGTTTCATAGCTTTAAATCACTGTAACTGAAAGAGAAATCTAGAGATTAATATTTTCCTTTCTTCAGAAAAAGATATTGTTAAGGCTATGCAATGAACAGAACAAACTTATCATTACTATGTACTGAGACATGATATAGCAAGAAGATCCTTAAGCTTTGAGAAATAGTTCTAGAAATGCATCACCAGATATTATATTAGAGCGCAGACATTATAATATTCATTACAGTAGTGGAATGTGAACTGCATGTTATTGTAAAAGAAAATCCAATTTGCTGCCTACTGCCTTCAATTTGGTTTTGACAAGTACTCAATCTTTTGCTATATTTTGCTTTCTACATTTATCTTCTTGGGCATGTTCTGTAATGTCTGCTTAGGGCAAAAACAATAGTCTTTTCATTTAATTTAGAGAAAAATCTCATGTATTCTCTATACTTACTAGGTACAACAATATGAAAACAAATCCCAGTTGCTAAAGATCCATTTGACAGTATGAAATAGATTCTGACTTTTTAATTTGGGCATAAAACTGCAGAGGGCTTATAAGGAATGCAGATTTACTGAGCTGTACAATTTATTTGTGAGTGATCTGCAAAAGCCCATATTATTTTACCAGTGATGGATGAACCTAAGGGGGTATAAAAGAAGTTGTGTTTACCCCTTGCAGAGCAACTCTGGAAAGTATCAAGCTTATTTCTCTTTGTTAAAAATCTGAGGACCTGAGTTCATCTCAATTTCTGCAATGAGTATTTCCTCATGGTAGAACACAGTTATAATTAAATTGAAGTTTTCTACTTTGTAATTTAGTTCACTGCATGTGAACCATGTGAGGGAGGGGAGGAAGGAGGGGAAAATGTTAATAGGAACACTTCTGCTGCATCATTCTGGCAGCAATACTGAGTGATCAAAGGGAAACTAGTCTTGCCAAAAGGTTTGGTTTGGCTTATGTTCTTTCTAAATAATCACCTGAATTTTTCCAGTAGTCTTTGTCCGGAAATGTCAAAAGAAAGTGTTTTATCTTGTTACTTGTAATTTGAAGGGTGGTAAACATGCATCTCTAATTTTCTTATTACTGATTTTTTTTATAAACTCTTCAATTAATCTAACCCATAAACACCTCCCCAAGACATGTCTCTCAGATTTTGGAAAATAAAACTTATAGAAATTCTTGTTATACAGCCCACAGAATAAAGTAAGGTGACCACGCTGACCACAAAAACCATATCAGCCCAATCTCCCTGCCTCCTTGCAGGAAATAAACAAAGAAATAAAAGGATCTTAAAGTTTGATCTTTGCAGTGCTGTTCAGCCTGATGTCGTATTCCTTCAAAACTGTGTGCAGTAGCATCTTTCCTTCCCCCTGTTTATAACAGGGAATAGCTGAAGTGAGCCCAAGATATATTTATTTTTTTTTCCCTGGGATAAGCGTCAGGCTGAATACTAGCAGCTATACTATGGCCTTATGTATTAGAGATTGCTTCTAATAATGGCTGAAAAATTTCAATTATTCCTTATCTCCTCAAACTTGAAGGAGGCAACACAGCCTCAAGTGAAAACAACTACAGCCACACAGTTTGTGAAGCTGGTTTTGTAGAATCTAACACTGCCAGGGCAAATTTCATACTTCTCAGAACCTCTGAGTTTACAACATCAGTTGGCAAAGTATATCTTTAAAGTTTAGCAGAGTATCGTTCCATTGCCAGAAATATATTTTATTTTTCAGAACCAAATACTGCAGTCCCTGGCTCAGTAAAATTCCCATTGAATTCTGGTTGGAGGGGTCTCTGCCCATGGCAGGGGGTTTGGAACTCGAGGTTTTTTAAGGTCCCTTCCAATGCTAACCTTTCTATGACTCTAAGAAATATAATTTTTCTGAGCTGGCCTGTAGGATTTGACCACCTGGGAGGTAGTCTGCAAGATATCAGCCTTTTGATTTACTTGATAGAAATGTCCAATCTGTTTTATGCACTTGTGAGCAATTTAATTTTTCTCACCAAGGCATTCAGTAACAAAGCTGAACACCTTGTGACTGAAGCCTGGTTTGGATTATCCAGAAAAAAAGATCCAGGTTTTCTGTCTTTTAAATCCCCGAGAGGCTCAAAATTTAGGAGGCCTGTTAGAGCACATTTGCAGAATTAGGTAATTACATCACCACAGAAAATATTGATGAGACCATTCATTAACATGAGGACAGAAACCCCCAAACACTCAGTGCTGCATTCCCACCCTCTTCCCTTCATATACATTGTTTCAAGAAAGCTCCCTTGGATGTGCTGGTGACTTTCTCACCTGATCCAAAGGATACTGATGCCCCTGTGTGGAAAAGAGTCAAGAATAAGGGTGCTGGAACCAAGGCATGCTGCATCTGCAGAGGTACAGTCCAAGGAAGGCATTCTTTTATCTCTTTGGTCTGAGGAGGGCATGAAAGTCTAGACATCTACATCTTCTGAAATTGCTGTAATGTTAAGATATTCTAAAAGAGTGTGGTTTCTTCCGCTGCTTCCTGGTTTTAAGTTTGTTGCTCCACTTTGAAGTCTAAATTATTTTAGTTTCCTAGAAATTATGCAATCTATTTTTCTGCATAAAATTCTTAGTCCTTAGTCAATTTGGAAATACACAAGAACTACAAAACATGCTTCTTGGTGAATTAATCTTGTACGTCTTCATTCTGCATCAGCCTCTTAACAGTCCTCCTCTCATCTGTTGACCTCTATCTCTCTTTGCTGTAAGCTTTTTGCCACAGAGAGCCTCTCACGGTAATCAATAAGTTTCATATACAGCAATTGTGCCAGATAATTAAATAACAACTCTATTCCAAATCAATTTAAATCCATCTGCCTCTCAGAAATTACAGTTGCTACAGTGTAAAATCAGTGAATAAAACCCTTTTGAATACTTAAATCAATCCCAACTTTGTTTCATCCTAATCTTCAGAAAGCAATTCCTGCAAATGTCAATACTGCCCTAATAGATTGTGTAATGATATCTCTGTATATATTAGCTTCAGAAATACACTTGTATCAGATCAATTAAATGACTGTAATTGTTGCTTTTCTACACATCACAGATAGAAGCAGTTTTCTGGCATGGTGCTTGAGATAAAGCATGTATTTACTCCAATGGTTAAGTATTACTATTAACATAACTGTATTTCTCCTATTTATTTTGTATTGCAGATACAGAGCAGCTGCTATCGGTTCATCAGCTAACAGCCAATAATGTTGTATGGCTATATAGAATGGATATTTTTATGTGGTTGGGAAGATGATTTTTTTTATTGTTTTAGTTCTCTAGGATCAGGGCCTGATTTGGATCTGTGCTGTGCAAATGCACAGGCAGAGGTAATCCTTTCCCCTTAATCAAAGGAAGAGACTGGGAAGAAATAATATAGCAACAGGTTACAGAGCAAATCACTAGCATAACTGAAAACATCTCTACTCAATCCCATCTGAGAAACCCTACGCAATAGGTCATCTGCAAGAGACAAAATTGCTTTGTATCTTTTTTAGGTCTGAGAGTCTGCTGTTACCAGCCTATGAACATCAAATATGCTTCTGTTCACATATTCACAAAAAAGTTTACAATAAAGTAATGGCTAACATACATTCCTGAATTGTTTGTTTAACTACCCCAGTCATCTGCAATTCTGCATATAATAGTAACTGTCACAAAGTTAGCAGTCTTTATATGCGTCTGGCGATACAGGTAATTTTATCCATGCCAGTGCGTTTTGTATTAGTAATAAAGACAGAACAGAAATTATCAGGTGCTGTTGCTGTATGTAGCCAGCTACTTGTCTGGCTCTGAGGGCTCGGATGATTTGCAGTCATTGAACAATAACAATCCAAATGACTAAAATTAGTAAATATATAGTATTTGTACCTGTTCAAAAGCTGCAGCTGGCAGAGCCAGTGAATTAGTCTGGGGTTTACCCACAAAGCACTAGTTCTGCTCTCAACTTGAAACAATTAGCTGGGTTGTAGTATGCTTTTAATAAGACTCAAAGTTCTTAAATCTAAAATTTCATTTCCAGATAGTATCATAATTTGCCTGCACTTTTAGTGAGAATTGAAAACTGTCACATTACATTGCTTCCCAGGTAAAATTATAGTTATGATAGAGATTTTAACATCTCAGCTCAAACTGCTGCTACTGAGTTAGCAGACAGTGTTGCTGGAGAACTGTGTTAGAAATAATTGACAAACCAAGTTTCACTGATCATACAAAAGCATCCAGATAATCAGTGAATCTGAGTATGACTAACCCAGATCGTATGGGCACAAGCTTGTCTAAAAGCAGAGGAAACTTAGAAGGAAATGAAAGTTACATTGGCTGTATTATGGTATCTTTAATAGAAAAGGAAAAAAAAATAGGACAATAACAAAAATGGAAAAAAGGGCAATTGACTCTCATAAAATCTTTAGCATTAAAATCAGCCACACTAATGTGCTGAGTGCATTGAGATTTACTAGAGGTAAAGAAAGGAGGAGGTTCTGCAAATACAGGAGATCAAAAAGAGAACAATGAAATGAGTCAACCTATCAATTAATGGGAGAGGAAAACAGTAGAAACCCGGGAGGAAGCACTTAAAGCCCTCCTCGTTCAGCCTTTACAAAAAGGTTAACAGCCACCAGATACTTAGGAGTTTAATAAGGCTTTAAGAAACAGCCAAATAGATTTATCAAGAACTAATAGTATCAAACTGGTGTGATTTTCTTCTTTGACAGAAAGCTTAGACTCTAAGGAGAAGGAGTCAGTGTGCTGTACTGGAAATATGGAAAAAGCTTAGTATCATGTTAACTGACATGTTCTTAAGCAATTGATGGAAATACAGGCTAGAATAAACGCTCCTAAAGTGTAGTGCAACAGTCAGTTTGGGAAACTGTAACTGAACCACAATTGCCTATAGGTCTTTCAAGTTTCTGGAAGGGTCTTTGCACTCTAAAATATTTCTCCCTTACCTTTCTCTCCTTCTCTTTTCTTTACCTTTATCTTTTTTCCAGTGAATGAAATAATTATGGTTTAGGAATTACTTTCTTTATGTTTATTTTCTTTGCCAGTGAGCAAAATTTTCTTAAGGTGGAGATACTCAGCACAGTGAAATGTGCAGAAAGATTATGTTCTGTGTGTTGTGTATCAAGGGTGGGATGAAGCAAACCAGGATTTCCTTACATTAGTTTATGAGATCTTTGGGTTTATGGTTTGTTGTGGGTTTTTTTTAAGTATATCAAATTTGTTACTCTCCTACTTAAAAATATGATGTCAGGGGTTTTGTTTGGTTTTACCTACACAGTTCTAACTAGCAGATTAGAGGAGGCCAGGCTGGTGGGGAGAATAAGCTAACATTGATTTGTTCTTTCAACAAAATGGGCTGAAAAGGAAGCTTGATGTAAAGCTAAGCAAAGCAGAATGGCTCCTACTAATCTGCGTGTCACTCAGAAAGCAAGTTCTCATGTGTAAACTTTACCGTTGCGTGATTTGTGTTAGTATTCCTGTCAAAAACCATGGCTGCTGAATAAAAAAGATTAACATGCCCCTGGCCACAAGTAGGCATGTCATTTTGTTATTTTGAGCTTCTCATCTCTGTGATTAATAATCTGACAAAAGACTTGAATTCTAGATTCAGAATGCTAGATACATTAGTAATTAGAGCTCTGCAAAATATCACTGTAAACAGAATACCCAATGGGCTTTCAGTTATGCTCTAAAATACAAAGACCTCTTGAAGGAGGTGATGAAAGGCAGAGAGAGAGGGAAATACTTGTGCCTGGAGTCTGAGCTGTGACAGAGGCTTCAGGTCTGGCCCTGGCCTTTTTCTCACCAGACTCACAGCCTCCTCAAAAGCACGTGGGGAAGGTATGTTTTTTGGGGTATATAAACTGCATCTTTGGAGATAACAAGCTTTACAATAGTGTGTTATGATTCAAACTTACATTCTCTTCTGTGATCAGTGAAGGAGTGCTGCTGGGAAATCTAGAAAAGTCCAATTCAGCTTTTTTGAATGTTCTGAAAATCATCCTAATAAATTGTAATCATCATAATCCATTCATTTCAGTGTAAGATGGCTATCAGCAAGATAAAAGTCTCCTTTTCCCTTATTGGGGTGGAGTGGTAATTCTTGGAACTTGACCTTTTGAGGTATATCTGCCAGTGATCGTAAATAGCAGACCGTTGCCATAAACCTCCTTGGCAAAGCAGTAAACTGCTGAGTTGGAAAGATTAGATAAGAGTAGATAATATCTTAAATATGAACAGTTGATAGTCTATAAATGGGTGCTGTTGAGCTGTTACTTTTATATTTCAGGACTGACTTGCATACACAAGAAAGTAGAAAATCTGTGGTTTATTGTAACATCACAAATTTAGAAAAATCTGTGGGGATAAAATGGAAATGCTTTGTCCTGAAACTAAACTATGTTTCAGTCACTGAAAATACCAAGGGAATACACCATTATTGTTGTGTATGTTGTTATTGTGAAAGCTGGTAAGAATTCTCTCACTAAAATGATTGATGGTCTTTCAGTTGTTTGTTAGATTCATGAGTTTTGAATAAAAATAATAAATTCTCTAAATAAGTTGTCGTTTCCTTTTAAAATGCTAATTTAGGAATACTTGCAATCTACTGAGATTTGTAGAACCAAAATTAACATCCACTGATATCTACATGTTCTGTAAATCGGTTTTTTTCAAACTTTTTTTTTATGAAAAAGTTGTGAATCTTTCAGTGGAAAAAACACCAAACCAAAAACAGGGCCAGTGTTACTGCAGTTGTTTTTATTTACATCTGGAAACTAAGCTAAGCTTTGGTTACTTACTCTTCCTTTTCCTTTATTTTGTTTGGTCATTTGTTTCTGTGCATGGGAACACATGCAGCTGTTGGTTTTTTGATTTTTTTTTTTTTTTTTTTGGTATGTGGTAATTGTTTCACGGTCACCTTCTGATCTACAGTTCCCATGACCACAGAACATGAGAAAGAGAGACATTGCTAACACATTGGCTCCGACGTGTGGTGCTGCTCTACTTTAGATGTGAACTTTCAGCCCAATCATACACCAGCTAAGTGAAAAAACAGTAGCTACTGCATTAAGATGGTGCAAATAACTGATATGGCAGAGCCTCTTTTGCACTTGACTAAATACATATTTCATCTACTCATGGCTGCATAGCATTTTTTTCTCCATCCTGTTGAGGAGGTATTCAGTGGCTTTTTAAAATTGTTTTATTTTTAAATGAAAGAAGTCACAGCTGATGCTTGGCGCTTTGGTCAGTGCTTCTCTTTTCTGAATAATTGCCAGATTCAGGTTAGATTTGGATATTTTACTGAATACCCTTGCTGCTGAAAAGATAGGTGCTTGTCAAGATCCACACGGTGAGCACCTTTTGCTTGGACTTCTCCAGAGAGCTAAAACTTGTCTTTCCCTGATTTTTGCAGAAGATTCTGCAGTGCTGATTCTCGCAGTCTCTAGGACCACAGCTGCAATGTGCTAGCATACTGTGTGGATTTCAAAGAGGGCATGGAGTGCGCTCCCTCCTGCTGAGAGGCTCTCATAAAAATAACTAGACCTCAGTAAAACTACCCAGCAGGCCTTGGTGAAAACGAACAGAGTAGACCAATTGTTAACATGGTGTCAAGTGTATGCTTTCTACATTGATGTAGCTGCAACTGCTAATATCAAGGTAAGTCAACAAGAAGGAAACTTTAACCTTTCTGTCCATGTTAGTAAAACAAACAAACAAAACCTGATACTTGTGCAGTGTAACATAAGCTAAAATGTTGATATTTTTTTCAAAGGTTTGATTCTTGCTGTAGAGTGTAAAAAGCAAAAATATTGTAGGTAAGGAGTTCCACAGTTTGCTTAATCAACAAACTGTAATTAGCAAGTTGCACTAATTTCCATTGCCAGTGTTCTAGGACCTGTAATACAATAATTAACAGGCATTTCTAATTGTAATAGTTACTGCAGAGTGAAGTAGGAAAACAGGTCCTGGTCCTCTGTTTTAGGAAATGCACAACTGTACTCTAGAAACTTCATTGCAGAAAATAGTAAATTCTCAACCTTTAAATAGTTATATTAGTTCTTGTAATATTCCATGCTGATAAGGGTTTGCTACCCTGGGTTTTTACATTGTGCAGTGCTACGGAGCCCATGTCGGGCTAGCTTTATCCTGCCAGGGAGCATCACTGTGCTGCATTGGTCCTTTCATGCACAGGAAATGGGGTGGGTTTTACATAGGTGCATGTTTGCATCTCTGTATTTATCAGGCTGTGTATATCGCTGTCATGCACAGTAGGATTTCTGGAGATCCAGCTTTCTGGCTGGAGGCGTGGCCACTGTTGCAAAGAGGCTTTGGACATCGTGAAATCAAACATAAATGTTCTAATTCCAAGTGGATCAGGTTTCATGGCCAAAAAAAAATTAAGAGTCACTGTGGAAGGAAGTAAAATATATAGTAGCCCTAGCCCACAACTCTCTTTTTCCTTCCATCCTGCTTTGCTGCCTCAGCACTCCTCCCTGCACTGAGTATCTGCTCCTGATCCACCTGGAAATCGATGGTCTTATACTATTTCTACAGCTCAAACTGTCTCATTCTACTTTCCTTACACCTTTGCAAGAGCTTAAATTGATTTTATATGTATGGGCATTATAAGAATGTTTAATGTAGGTATTTCAAAAAGATATAAACTCTTTTCTGTGAACTTTAATAATATTCACATTAATATTTTCATATGCACGGGGAGCATCTCTGTCTGAGGCACAGTGGCAGGAATCTTGCATTATCAAGATGATTTAGTGCTGTCTTTACCAGTAAATGACAGAGATTAGGAAGTCACTGAAAAGAAATCACAGGAAGTTTAGAGACTGATTTCCAGCAGCATGTGAAAATGAAAGTTCTTAATAGATCGTTCTGTATTTAAATGATTTTGCATACACATTTGTGTAGCCACAAGTGTGTATGCTTAAGGATATGCCCTAGGTTTTCTGAGAAATGGAATTTTGCTTGCTCTGAGTTTGGGTGTCCTGATTGGTTTACAAAGAAAGAGGTTTCAAGAGTGCTGGGCATTTAAAAGGCAAAAAATATTTTTTGCAACCGCTGGTATGGCCTGCAGTATAACATGTAAGTAAAACAAGAAGCGTGAGTTTAGAGTGCTCACTAGTGCTCAGTTTTCCTTCCTCTGAACACTTCTTCATGTTCATCTGTGCATCCACAATTCTTAAACCTGTTGCTCAAATTCAGACGTATTTAACAAAGAGGAAGATGCCTCAGTATCCTCAGTTCATTTCAGTGGCATTAAAATAGCTGGTCAGTTAGAGGAGAGAGACCCTATCAATGCCTTCTCTGGGGGAACAGTTAAATATTGAGATCAATTCTTACTAGATATCAGAAAGAAAAAGGACCTTTTTAAAATCCCCCAACTGTAGGAGAGGCCTCAGTCAGAGCTAGCACCAGAAGATGTTAACTATGGACTACACATCTGAAAGAAACCAGGCTGGGAAGGGGATTGGGTTAAATTTATTTTGGGTGTTGCAATTCTGCTTGTGTCTTCATTAAAATCAGTTTAGTTTCCATGCTATATATCACAGAAATAAAATGATAATTTGATGATATTTTTTTCATTTAAAAAGCTTTAAAATTGCTTAAATTCCTTTTCTCTATAAAAATCAACCTGTTGTTACCTCAGTGGGGTCTCCATAGCTAAAGATAATATGCTGAGTCATATTAAGTCTCCTATCTCCTCTGTTATATCCAGATACAAGTGTAAGGGTTTATATTCCCATTGCTAATTCTAGACTCTGATTTATATACTGGAAAAAAAGCATATATATCCGTATTTTAACATATTGGTGATATTATAAAAGGATTGGACAGTGATGTCATACCATTAAATGTTGTTAGTTAGTTATTTAATGTAGAAAGGACAAGAAAAATTACAGAAGATTAAGACTGAGTGACTGTGTAGTAAAATGATACGTGAAATTCAGCATGGATAAGTATAAAGTGATGCAGAAGAAAGAAACAGTTTGAGATTCACATATAAAATTATGGCATTTGGTCTTATTATCTGTAAAGAACAAAACCTTGGGATTATTATAGGTAGTGCTGGTGAAAATTGTCAGCTCAGTGTTTGGTGGGTGTCCAGAACAAATCACATTTTAGGAATTGTCAGGGAGACAATAAAGCAGAAATAGATTAATAAATTGTCATGTCCCTTTATAAACACAATCTTCATCCACACTGTGAATGCTGTGTGCTTTTCTGGTGTCTCTCCCATCTCAGAAGGGGTGTATTGGAATTTAAAAGCTTTAAAGAAAGGAAATGAACATGATGAAATGCCTTGTATATATATATATAATGGCTAAGTGGGATGGGGCTTTCAGATGGAAATGAGACAGTTTCGAGGGAGGTCTAGATACCCTTGTATTTAGCACATAAATTTTTAGTTACTCTGTAAATATAAATATATTTAATGTGACATTTGAAACACTTTCATTTTTTGTCCTTTATTGTGACTCTTTATATTTTCTTTATGGAAGCATACAATTAAGGGAAAGATAGTTAACTGTGATCTAACTTGAGGACTTCATGTGTTGTAGATTCTTCTTTAGCAGAAATAAATGATAGAAATCCCAGTGGGATCCCAGTCCAGAGACTGAGATATATAAATACACTTCTATGTGGTACAGAAATTAATTTAAAATATAGGATTAAATCCTCTTCATCACAGTCAGGCAACAGTAGTGTTTGCTTCAGAGGGATTGTTCATTTGAATAAGAATATTATCCATAATCAGCAAGTCCTTTCAAAGCTTGGATCAATGCCAGACTAAAAGTTCTCCATTCTTATCTCTTGGAGCCAAAAGAAGGCATGAAATGAGAGGAAAAAAATTGCTATAGGCATTCTTATCACCTCGTTTAATCAAGTAAGCATTTATCTCTCCACTTAGTTGGAAAAGAGGAGGAAAACCTTATTTTTTTGAATCTTCTGACCTTGTAAATTATACAGGCTGGCCTATTGTATGACAGGCTGAGAAGATAACCTTCTCTTTTCCTATTCATAATCAAAGGACACGTTTATCTGCCAAGGGAAAAGCAGAGAGACAATCAAGGCTGTATTTACTTTAAGAAAGATGGGGCAGACTGGTGCTAAGTGCATTGACTGGTCTGAGAGAGAAGGAGCAAGATCTGTTACTCCATTTTACTGGTTCTCAAGTACATCGCATAACATGGAAGAGCGATGGTGGTATGCATGAGGGAACATTGTGATCGTTCATGTGACACAGTAAGGAGACCAGAATAGGCCTCCTTTTATCCCCAGAGTACATACAAAACGGGGTAGAAGCAGAATCTTTTCCAATCTTTTCTGATCCTTTTCCACTCTTCCTGGACTCTTTCTAAGAGTTTTTACCTTTTGTGTAGGGAAATAGTGCAAGCAAAAATGCATTCAAAATATGCTTTATGAATTTAATACGCAGGTTTAAATATATATATGTATACACATATATATACACACACATATGCCAGTAAGAATCTTTTAGGCTTGAAAAAGAAAATTAATGTGGATGTAAGAAATGGTGATAAAAGCTTGCCCCGGAGGCTGTGTAGGGGCACTATAGCATCCTAAAGAGCACATATGTTATGTACCCACACTTTCAGTACCTAAACCTATATTGTCTGGTTATTTGGGAGAGAATAGTTTATGGAGAATTGTAAGGAGAATTTTTCAAATTTTTCTCTTGTCCTTTAAGCTACTCAGAAACTACATTTTGACCCTATCTACCTGTGTTCATTTTGTTTTACTCTTTTGTGTAATTGAGGTGATAACCTCAGTCCTAAATACCCCATGCATTTCCATCTTTTCAATTTCCTCTCCCTTTTTCCATACCTCCGTTACATAAGGGTTGTGTGGCAGAGTGTAATTTTAATTCCACTGTGCTCTGAATGACCTCAGAGCTAGAATAGCTGTGTGACTTTATAGCATTTCCCTTGCTGAAAATAAATGCTGCATGGAAGGTTCCCTCCATGATTCAACATTGTAGAAATAAAATCGTTTAGATCACGGAGTATTTTGCGAGGATTTAGTGAACTTAGCAGTTTTGCTCCCAGGAAATACACATGAAGGAGGCAAGGAAGGAGATCTGTACCAAATGAGTGTTGCCTGCAGGAGGCGTGGTGACCTGGTTCAGGAAGATGAGAAGATGGAAGAAATATTGGAAAGAAAAAAAGGCTAGAAACCTTGGAGCTGTTGATACAACAGAAAAACCTAATGGTCTCAAATACTGCTTTAGCTAGCAAAATATTTGTTGAAAACATTGTCTAGAGAAACAAATCATTTTTAACACCTGCAGATAATCCAAGATGAAGTAGGCTTATCTTCTATTATTTTGCACTAAAAATTTCCTCTTTGAACCATTTCTAAAGTAATTTCTTCTAACAGGTTCACCTCTTTCAAGCTCTTAGAGTCTACTGTATTCATTGAAGTCTGTCTTTCAGTATTTTACAACCTAAGTACTTTTAGGTCAATGCTACAGCCTATACCCAGAAAGTAAGAATTAAGAATTTCAAGTTGTGAAAAATGTGTTCCTTTTGATAAGATATTATAAAAATTAGTAACTATTCCCGTGAAAAAAAATGTACTTTTTTCAATATGAAACTTCAACTACCAGACTTGCTTTATTTTTCTATATCTTTTCAGATATCTCTCTCTCAAAAAAAAATATTAACCAAGTTACCATGCAAATGGATTATGAAAATCAGATTTAAGTTCCCTATGCTTTGTCACCATCCCTACCCTCCCCCTCTGATAATCAAGTATTTTGGGAAATGGGTATTTAGACTTAAGTTAGATTAACTTAATTTGTCCATCTTCCAAAATACATTAAGAGAAAGTAAGGCCAAAATAGACATACAATTGCAGATGAAATTTGAAAACTATCACCACAAATCAATTTGTAGGAAAAGACTTTCCTGTTTTCACTTATATCGATTTTTAAAAAGTCAGCCAAAATAAAGAGATGATTTTATTGGCATCATACAAAAGATGGAGGGTTTATTTTCACCATGTCATAACAGATTCATGTTGTTCCAGTCTGTATTTGGGAAAAGCAGACAAATGTCTGGCATTTGACATTGTGCTTGTTTACTTCATTGGAAGTATTACTGATTGTCTGAGAATAGCTTGAAAGGGACCCCAGCTTGCATCTGGAACACTAAGCGCGAAGCAATTAAGCTAGAATTATATTTTCAGGATTTAAACAGTTGAGGGGAGACAAATATTGATTATTTTATTGTGCTTTCTTGATTCCCAGTTTTACTTCTCACATTGTTTTATAAATTTCTGTGAAATTCTTATACAAGAAGCGTCTTGAATGCAGACTTTCAGAAGCACTATGTACTATTAATCTTGGAGTTTCTTTCAAGTTGTTTTTGAAAAATCCTGTCCTTTCTACCCCTAACTTAAAGGGAAAGAACAATGCAAGAAAAATGCACAAGTATTAATTCTGTCTCAGAACAAGTTTTAGAAATTGACTTGTGAAAACCTGTAATCTTTTCTCTATTTTAAATGCTGTTTCTTGCAGACTAGGTCAATTTGTATTTTTTAGCCTGAGAAGTTCTTTCCATGGTTGAATGAAAAAACAGTTTCAGAGAAATTATATATAAGTTATTGTTTCACACCAGAGTAGTTATCTCTTTCTCTTTGTCCTTGCTAGTGCTGAGGTTTGGGTTCTGTTTTTCCTTTTTCTTTTCGTTCCAAAGTCTTGCAAGGTTTTTCAATTACTTTGAGGTCAACATTTGGTTAATCCTGGGAAAAGCATGCAAATGTGGTGCTACAGATATTATCACTGGGTAAACAAGTGGTCTCTCTGTTACCACTTACTGACGGCTTGTGTGACAATATTTTCTATTCGTATTCCTAGAAAACTTGCTTCCCAAAATATTTTTTCTTTTTCTTGAAATATATTTCAAGCTTAATGCATCCACTTGGATGTTTTCTGGCCTCCTTGGAGCAATTCCACTCTGAGCATCTCCTACGTCCTGCTTCATTTAGAAGCCAGAATTTGATGAAATTTCCTGGAATTTTGTCAGTTCAACTGCTTCAGCTGGTAGTTTTCAAAAACATGATCCTTAATTTTCTTTTTGGATAGAAAATAAGTGCTTTAAACTGCTGAAAGTGGGGAGATAAACTCGACATAGTCCCTGAATTTTTTATTCCATTAGCTTCAGTTTCTTATTCACCAAGTAGTTTGAACGTAGAATATGTAAGCATTTATCTTTTTAGGAACCTACTCATTACCTCTGCCTCTTAAATACACTCACATACTCATGCACAAATATTCTTTTAGCACATACAGGAACAAAAAGAAGATCCCAAAAAGACTGTAAATGAGGAAAGCAGAGGAGGATAGCAGAATACTTGCTCAAGTTTATTTAGTTCAAAAAGGGAAAAGCCGCACAGATTTAATGGAGTAACTTTTACCAGATCAAGAATTTATCTCCTTTCTTACAGAGGAAAACAGGTAACTGACACATCCTAATGACAGAACAGATCAGCCCCACTTGGCTCATTTTGTTAGTGAAGTCATCCCATTGCATTTATTTAAAAATTGGTTTTTCACTTGGCTGAAATCTTGGGGATGGGGGCAAGAGAAAATGCTTTTTCTGGAATCATACATTTGCTTACTTAAGTTATGTCCACTTGCAGAAACCTTTGGGGACAAAATTGTTTTATCTTTGTTGGATTGCTGTTGACTTGAGAAGTTTCCTATATTCCACATAACATCATTATTTTCAATTATTTGTTTAAAACATTTTCAAGGATCATTTTATGTGATCACCATGTCTGGTCTCCAGAAGGTTTATAAATTTCTGGGAGGCTCTCAGTCTTTTCAGAGGTATAATTGCAGATGAGCCCATCTGTTCCCTTCTAATAGCTATCTTCCGTCTTTATCTACCTTTCTTATGTTTGGCAGTGTATGGATGACAGTGGAGCTCAGCAGTTGGTGGAAAGGTGGTAGTCCTTGATATTGTCAAGTCTCAAGAAAATAGAACAAATTTGAAACTTGAAAAATACACTCTAATAAATATGTGAATGACCTCAAATTCAGTTTGTGAAAAAAAATGGTGAAAAAATACAAACTCAACTTAATTCATAAAGCTAAATTCCTATATAATTTGTTGTTAGTATAATATGTGTTTTTCAAAACAACTAATATTATGGATCATAGCAGGACATCAACAGTAGCACCATTACTGCATTTTTAAACCAATATTGAACAAGAGGAGTTCTCAAAAGAACTCTTGGAAAATTTCAAAACCCTGAAAACAATCTTCCTAATGTCTTGGAGCAGACATGCCACAATGTTTGTGTGAGTAACAAACTAGGTAGTTCCTTCCTCTACATAGTGCCTAAAGTTGTTAAATTGATTTGTACCTTTTAAGCTTAGAATAAGAGGGTTGGGGAGGTTTTATAAGATCTTTAACTAAATCCCCAGCTCTGATAAAAAAATAAACTGAGAGAAAAGCCAAAGTTGTTGCTGAGAAAGTTCTCAACTTCACCTTCTTTTGAGGACTGGTCTGGCATGGATTGGATAGTCTTTGGTATGGATTTGTTCAGTTATCAGCAACTTGAGGGCCTCACTGGTCGTACAAAGGATTTAACTGCCACTGTGCTCTCTGTGTGGGCTGCCTTAGAGGTGAGGAATCTTCTCTCCTGAAGCCATTGTGAAAGCTGCTGCTTCTGCGTAAGGAGAGGACAGGAAGGCAGTAACAACCTTGTTTGCCCAGCAGAGAGAGGAGCAGAAGTTAAGTGTGGAATAGGAAAGAGCCTCTTTTCCTCAGGTGATAGGACAGTTGGGAACCACTTCCCCAAATGTTGTTGACTGGTTTAGCAACCCAAAAAATCTCCAGCATTCTGCCTTAAACTTCCAGCACACAACAGTGCAAGGAATTTGCAGAAATCTAATTCTTTATTTCGGCTCAGGAACCCATCTCATCACTCAAGTAAGCTATATCAGAAGGTTTTATTCAGACTACCCTGAAAATGCAGAGTGTCATACAGGATGTAGGCCCTAAGTTTACTCACTATGTACATACGTGTAAAAGGTATATATATATATGTGTACAGTTGGTGAAGGTTATATGTGAAACTGGCAAGTATTGTGAGCTTTCAATTTTGATGACCAAATTATTCATGAATTACAGAACCTTTAGCACATTATTAGCCATCCAATAAAAATGTTTGTACTTCATGGGCTCTTTATGTAGCACATAAATTATTTATTTTTTTTCAGGGAGAGGGGGGTGACCTTTCTAACTTTGCGGTATTTAAGATTTTTATAGAACGTAATATAGTTGTTCTTGGAACACAGACACATTGGTGGAGAAATTCTGTGCAAGGAGTATAAAATAGAAAATGCTTCTCTCTCAGCTGATGACAGCTGGTGGCCATTTTTCACTTGTTTGTTTTTCTTTTTGATGTTTTCTGGCATGAGCCGTTCCAAGCTGCAAGGGGAGGCAGATCAGCAGATGGAATGTAGGTGAAGCAGACAGGTCCATGATACAATTCATCACTTGAATGTTGTAACCTTCTTAAAGAAATTTTTACCTGTATTTTTATACTGCCAAAAGTTCTGTTATTACTCCTTAATTTCTTATATTGGGGCACTTCATAGCAGTTGGATACAGTATTAGTATAATTCTTACTTTATAAGCTAGGACATGATGCATAGAGGTTCATGCCCATGTTCACTTACACAGAATCATAGAATCACAGAATATCAGGTATTGGAAGGGACCTTGAAAGATCATCTAGTCCAATCCCCCTGCCGGAACAGGAACACCTACATCAGGTCACACAGGAACGCATCCAGACGGGTTTTGAATGTCTCCAGAGAAGGAGACTCCACAACCTTAATGGGCAGCCCCTTCCAGTTTTTTGTTACTCTCACTTTGAAAAAGTTTTTCCTCATATTTACATTAGAGCTGAGTTATTTCTGTGAGGCCAGAGCAAAAGTTTGTTAAGGTAATATCAGAAGATAATGTTAGGCCCTTTTAGGCTCAACTTGGCCTAACAGTCCTGCACTCCTTTTTTCAGTGAGGAACTGTGAAAACTGCATGCCCCAGGCAATGATTTATTAAGTATGAAACATGCCATTCGTTCATAATTCAGATTTGTTATGCAGATTCAGTTCAGTTTGGAAACTTCAATCCACAGTGCTGGAAAGGCATTCTGTGAAAAATACTGTTCTCCATTTGTTTTCCTAATATCCACTCTTTGGCCGACATTGGGACCAATGTAATAGAATAGAGGTAACTTTTATTTGACCCAGAAGGGCTGTTCTTGTGTCCTTATGCAATGATTGACCAAACCTTGCTGGTCTGCCTGCTCTGCATTGCAGTGCCCTGGCAGACAGACCACAGGGCATTACTGCATACATAAACTAAACTGTGTATCTCTACCCCTTCTCAAGGGCTACTGCTTTCACAACAGAACTGATTAGAATGAATGATCCTTTGAAGTATGTTTATAGGCATTTTCTGCTTGCAATATCTATCTAGGTATGTACTCAGTCCTCAGCATCTTACAGCAATTTTTTTTTCGATTGGTTTTACTACCTATCCTCCTTTATAGATGGAGAATTGAGATAAAAGACATCTGCTTGAGGGCAAGTAGGTGAAGACTGTCATGATTCAGAACAGAATCCAGTATTTCAGTCTTACTCTGATCAACCATCCACTACTCTCAGGATGAATTGTCCTCTTCTCCCCCAGAGGGCTGGAGAGCCTCGTTCTTGCAATTCTGCTTCTGCTCATTGTGCAGTTCTGCAAGTTTTTACATACAAATGTAAAATATAAAATGAGATTAGTAATAAATAAAAGTCACTAAAAATAAACCTCTTCTTTTCAAAGTGTCTAGCTACTCAAGGAGTCACTTGTTCTGAAATACCAGTATTACAAACCTAATTTCATAAGAGTTTTGTTTTCTCATGAGCAGTTTCCAATTAATGCACAATATCACTGTAGCACACGGCATTTAACTTCTCACTAATTGCCACTAATGACATATAATTGCATCAACAGTTTTTTGTAATAGATTGAGTGATGGTTTTAAAACAATTCCTGAAGTAGTTCTCTTCTGCTTTATCATGGAAAGGTGATAAAATACATGCAATATTTTTAATTGATGACCTTTTCGTTTTTGTAGTTGGTTGATTACTTGAAGTCATTGTTCTTGAGCATAGTGTATTAGCATGATTTCTGATTTGTACAGATGTGACATACTTTATAGAGCACCTGTCTCATAGTCTCCTTTTGTTGTCTGTAACGGTGACTTTGTGAATTCTGTGTTAGAAACTAGACTGAGGTCCTTACATGCATTGTTATTTGTTGTGACTCAAGATAAGAAACATTAATTAGTTTGGAAAGGTTCCCTGTTTTTTTTTTTTGACATGTGGTAGTGCAAAAATTAAATAATAGACACCTCCTTTCTAATGGAATGAGAGATTATTGTAAATTGTTATCAACATGCAAAGAAGATATCTAAAATTAGAGTAGGTCTCAGTTGCTTCTATAAGGCAACACCAATTACAGAATTAAAATCTAGTTAAAACATTTATCTCTCTTTCTGACAAAATCAAATGGACTGAGAAGGTGCTTGGAATTAGAGTGAAACATAGTATAGAATTTCACTTTTTTTTACAGTTAACAAGAGAAGAATTATACATTATTTTTAAAATGTAGCTATTTTTCCATTAAAATTATTCATTCTACATTAAAAGATAATATAGATGTCACTTCAATGACATCTTCCATATTTCTGTATAATGAAAATCCAACTGTGAAGTTTCAGACTCCTGAAAGCTGCGCTAATGGACACCATTTAATTAAATGGGCTGTGCAACTCTGTCAGTGATCAGTATGCTGCAGGCCCTTGTAATTTAGCCATCTGCGGAGAAATAGAATGAGATATGGAATAAAAGGGACAATTTTCTGCTGCAAAAGCTTGGGGTATGTAAATTCATCAGAAGAGAAGTTATCTTGCAGGATACAGGGCTGTCATTTCTAGTCCTCTCCACTGGAGGACAGTCTGCCATAACATCTTGCTCCCCGAACTGGCAGTGGTACTGGTCTGGAAGGAATCTGCCTAATTTTCCCTCAAGGGAGGGAAAGACAAGATTATCATTCCTACAGCAAAGCTCTGAAGTTTAGGCCAGAGGCATTATAGGCATACCCAGGGTTTTCCACAATGGCAAAGTGAGTGCCTTCTCCAGTCTTACTTTTTTTCCACGATACCTGGAGATGGAAAGTATCAGTAAAAATCAGAATCTGGCCACAAAGTCTGGGAAATCTCGATAGGGTTTTGGCCGGTTTATACAGAGACTGTCCAGGGACTGGTTGGCTTGTGAAATACTGAGAAGTAAAAATTCTTTTTGCTAGGACTGAAAAGAAGCCAGAGGTAACTGAGATGGAATTGAAGACAGAGGTATAGCTAAATACACTCTAAAAAACCTGTTCAAGGTCCTGATTCGGCTCC
Organism: Nycticryphes semicollaris; assembly: GCA_013400055.1. Classification (NCBI taxonomy): domain Eukaryota; kingdom Metazoa; phylum Chordata; class Aves; order Charadriiformes; family Rostratulidae; genus Nycticryphes; species Nycticryphes semicollaris. Next base: position 300,132 of record VXBJ01003856.1, read on the forward strand.
AAACAATAACTTTCTTGAATAGATCAAAAGGATATCACAACTTATTGCCTATTGGTGTTTGTTTTAGTCATCAGCTGAGCGATAATTCTCCTTATAGAATCCAGTCATTCACTGTCTCAGTCCTGGAGTGCTGGACAGAGTCTTGTACCCAAGAGTCTGTTGAGTGTGGAGCGTATATTTTTTTTCTTTTTTTTTTTCCTATTTTTTTTTTAATTTGTTGTTTGTTGGGTTTTTTTGGCTTGCATGTAAAGGATAACATTTGTTGTGCCTGGCTGTACCTTTGAACATTTCATCTTCATTGAACAACTTGCCTTAAAGTCATTTATTTTCCTGCAGGGTATGAGCATGCAAGAAATTGAGGAGTCTTACTCTAATTCAGAAAGCACCATAGAGATATGCTCACCTTTACATCCTGCATAGATAAGGGGTAGTATAATGGCTGAATTAGTTGGATTTTAGACATCAAAACACTTGACTTCAATCCTTAATGCAGATTTCCTCTCTGACCTTGAGTAAATAACATGTAATCTCAAGCTCCATTTCCTTGCCTGCAAGATGAAGGAAACTAGTGCTGTTCTGCTTGATAGGAGAGAACTGTAAAGACTGTGAGGTATTTTGGTAATGAAAACCACAGGTATACATATACCCACACCTATTTACAGCCTAATCAATGGGAAGATGCACACAGACTCTCTCTCTCTCTGCCCTCTGCACTAGGCAAGCAGATTTAGAAATTACAGAACAGATTTATCTTTGTAAATAACCATCTAAGTATTTCTGAAACACATTCACTCTTTTTAACACTATAACAGATAAAGAAAAAAATCTTAGTTTTCCTTGTATAGACTAGACAAATTTTTTTTAATATCTTTCATATGTAAGAAGCATTTGTCAAAGCTGACCTGAAAATGAATTATTAGACAAATACATGGTAAGTAAGGGGGAGAGGTCTAGCTGATGAGTCCCAAGGAACTAAAGTTTGTATTTGGTAGTGTAAGGTCAGTGCTTGAGTGGTTTCATTTTATCCTACTTCTACAAACAGGGATTTATTGTTCTTTCCTTGCTTCTCCTCGTCAATGACAGGCAAAGAGTTGAGGGATTAAAATTTATCTTAAGAACCTCAATTCAGTAGAAAATTACACTTCAAGGTAAAGGGAGACCACTAAAATCTTTTCAGTCAGACATGTTTGGGGTTTTTTTATTCTAGTGTTATTCAATATTGCAGGCTCAGAAAGTGTATGTTAAAAAAAAAAAAAAAAAAAAAAAAAAAAAAAAAAAAAAAGAAAGCAAACCTAAATTGAAAATTGATTAATCTTTTAAAGAAGAAAAGGGTTTCCAGTAGCTGAAGGGATGTTATTTTCTGCTTTGGATCTTTCATTAACGTGGTCAGATTTTATAACATGTACTGTCTTGACAGCTCATTCTTGAGGTTCTCAGAAATTACTCTAGTTTACAAACACTATTTTTTATTAGTACATTCCAGTTTCCCAAAATACACTTGGCTGAGTATTTGATAGCATGGGCACCAGCTGTAAAATACTGATTTCCTCTGTCATCTCAGAACAGCTTGATTCTATCAGCTGGCATGTCAGATGTTCCCTAGCCATGTGTTTGACCAAGGGAAGAATTCTGAGGGTGCCACAAAGCTTCTGTTTACTGAACTTAGAGATTTATAAGACCTCAATTTCTTCTTTACTCATTATGTGTGTTCATGATGTTTGATAGACACAAAAGGCATCTACTCTTTCTGTTGTCCCACAGAAGCATCAACATTAGTCCATCCCAAAACACATTCAGGTAATGTGTTAGATAGTAACACATTCCCTTTTTAGAATTTATTCCAGCATTTTCGTGTGTTCCTAAGTATATGGAAGGAGAATTTTTTTATTAAGTGCTATTGAATTACAGAAATTTTCACTGCTCCTGTCAAAAAACGTTTGAAATTTCAACATGGAATTTCTTTTCCAGATCAGATTGATTCTGCAACTAAACTACGATAATTTTTATTTGGTATTCTTTTGGGCTACATTGCAATAGACAGAAGAGGTGGTTATGTAGCAGTATAAGGGCAAGTATTTACATTTTTGGCAGTCAACAGGGCTAAAAGCCTGTGTTAATCATAAAAGCAGTTGTATCACTTGACATCGAAGGCCAAAGCCTCTTTGCTTAATTTGCACGAGCAGTCAGTTTTTGAAGTTAGCATGAGCATTGCTGTGAAAAGGCAAGTACTGTGTAGCCTGAAGCTAGCAAGCAAAGAAACAATACCCACAAATATAGAACATAAACATAAAGAATGGTACTACTTTAGAAAAATTTGCTTTATATGTTTCCATACAACTATTGTAGCAATTGTAATGCAGTATAACCATCAGAAATAGGGTGCAGTGGAGGTCACAACTTCTGTGCCAGAAATAACCAGTGTCAGCAGCTCTCCCAGTCCGGGACAGTCAGTCTCAAGAGAGTGCTCCCTAAATTGTTTCTTTCTGTCTCTGTCCATTCAAAAATTTGTGTTTATGTCTTCATATTGTCATATGAATCAATCCTATTTGTATATTAGATATACGTATGTACACACATGTACATGTTTCATAATGAAGAATCTTGAATTCATGGAAGAGAATTAACAGTGTCTTCCAAATAGTTTTTCTTTATAACTCACAGGAATCTCACAATCTTACCCACAAATATGCAGTAGAATCCTGTTTTCAGTGAAGACAATGGCAAAACCCTGTTTATTTCAGCAGGAGCAGAGTTGGTTTGCAAACCAGACTGTCCAGTAGTTTTCAAAATTTCTGACTGTCTTTCTTCTTCTAGGTTTTTTTGGTTGTTTTTTTTTTCCTTCATCTCAACCTTATTAAGCTTTGTTTAGTATACTCTTACAATTTTAAGAAAATCCATTGTATCAACATGCACAAGATTATAGATCAATTTGATATCTTTAAAAATACTTTTCACAAGTATTGTGTTCATCCTTGGAAAACATTATGTCATCTAATCATCCTAGAATCTGAGTTAGTTTTACCCAAAGACAGACTGGATTTGTATATTAGTCTGAAACCTGGAAAGAAAACATTATGTAGTTTAGAGCTGTCTATTAAGAATGTAAATATCAATGGATTGTGGCCTACAGGGCACAACATAAACCAATGAGATGAGTAACAACCTTATTTATTTTGCCTATATTCAAAATACATTTTTCCTTTTAGGTCCCAAAATGAAAATGTTGATAAATTGATGTATCTGCTTATACAAGTAGTCTATAAAACTGGTAGTTTGGACTTCATTGTTGATACAGTGAGGTGTCTGAACACAGTGAGTGGTCAAAATGGGCCAAGACTTCAAATAAAAGCCAAAGTTGAATACTAAATCTGTATTCCGGTTAGACAGCTGTGCAAACTAAGGTTTCCTGAACTTCTTTCATTGTCACCCATATATATTTGCATAACTCTTCTCAAGAAAACTTGGCAGGATTATTAAGCCTGTTTCCAATTCTTTTCATTCCCAGCACAGGCATGGAGAATGCATTTCCAGACATAGAGTGCATGCACAGAAACAAAAAGATATCAACACGCTATTTAGTGATGGTAATTTCCAACTTGTGGCAAAGCATTTACTTGAATCACCTTAGGAAAATGCAACTGGGATATTAAATAAAATGTAATAACAGAAGAATAATAAAATTAATCAGGGTTATATTCTAAAGGTTGGAAAGATAATATGGCTTCTAGAGGAGAGAAGTTACTTTACAGATTACTGAACAAAATAGGCACTAATTAGATTATGTGCTAGTCATTGATTAAAGTTCATTTGACTTGTTTTGCTGTGATCTTCACACCTCACTTGTCATATTTTCACCAGTATCTACTGTGCTGTGTAAAAGACAAAATGCTTTTTCTTTCTTAATGTGATTATTGGAGAACATATCTGTTGACACCTCACATCAGGCAAAAAGTTAGCCACAGCATAGTACTTTTTTATTAACCTAAGAATGTTTCCAATAACAGCTTACATTTGAATTCTTTTGGTTAGCTTCCTAATATAGGAATTATAGTGACAAAGATCTGGGCTTATGCGAATGTTCTGATTCATTTGCACTACATCTATTGTTACCTATACAAACATCTAAGTGTTAGAGACAAATATTCATATTTTTAACAACTACTTTCCCTCTACACCTTGCAAATAAAGCAATAGTAGGTTTGTCTTCCAAAAAAAAAGAAACTTCCTCTCTTGCTCAGCGTATACCTTGAGAGTAATCCACGTCAGAGCTGCTTGCTAGTGTGTTCGTGCAGCATTAAAAATTCCATCATGCTGTATTTTTCATATTTCGGTGCTCTTTTCAAAAACTGCCATAAGGAATGAGAGGTGTGATCCTAATGAGTTGTGAGGAATTTTGGGGAGATCTTTACAGGCTGCTGGAAACTGAGAATGAAAGGAAATGTGGTCAGCTTAATATTTCTGCTTTATTTGGCTCCAGCAGGGACACTGTCTTCCACAATGATAGGAAAACTTTCCCAGAAACCCACTTTGAAAAGGAAAAGCCAAATAAATCACACATGAAAATAAATAAAATTTATTAAAAAAGGAAAAAAAAACAAATTTCTGTACTGGTTTATAAGGCAACATTTTTATAGCTATTCTAAAAGGCTTTTTTACTTTATCAGAAAAATTCTAATGGCTTAATATTTGGGAGGCTGAACCTTGAGTTTAGTTATGTGTTGTAATTCTGATTTGTGCCTGCTGAATGCTTTTCTTAACCTGCTGGCCTATGGTTTTCTTTTACTTTTTGGCATTTCCACCCCTTTTCTCGTATTTTCATGTGCTTGAGTGCATAAAAACAGACAGTGGAAAACAAAGTAGTATTGGAAATGTGTAGCCAATGTTGTCAACCTTTCTGTAGAGAACTTTACAAATACAGATTTTAAATCCACTGCACTATTTCTGCTGGACATCACATTGCCTGACTTATTCCAGTCTGTACAAAAGTGGCAGACTTAGACAAATGTTCTTCTCATCCATCCTTAAAGGAAGGAAATGGCACTGATGGATCTAAAACCCACAGATACATCACCTGTATGAATGAAGGTGACACAAAAGTTCAGCTACTCAGTAGCAAGTACTGAAATGCCAAGTAACTACAAATGCCAAACTACTAATCAGAAAAGGCAGATGTCACTTCAAGACCTATGCAAGACAAACTGGTGAGGGAGCCGTAGCTGCCTGCTTTAAATGCTGCCATTTTAGCCTCTTTTTGAGAGATAAAAGAAAATAACCTGGTTGCTGTACCGTGAAGCCAGTTGTTCTATCCCTAAGCATCTGTACTGGGTAACTTTAATTCTGTTGTTTTCATTTATTATAAAAAGTCTAGTTGGTCACAAAGAACCAGCTGCACTTAAAAAAAACAAACAAACAAACAAAAAAAAACATGACAGAGGTTGAAACTGTGATTCCAGGGTTTTAGTGACCCATCACACATTAGAAACAGGTTTTTGTGTTGAGTGGGAGCTTGTTGATAAACACTAATTGTACTCCCTCAGCTGACAATGTTTAATTAGCCTTCGAAAGGGCTCAGCTTTGACATCATTCTTGCCTGAAGAGGCTTGGGTACAGCAGCCACATCTGACTAGTTTGGCTCTAGTAATAGAACTGATGAGGAAAGTGACAAATTAGTGCAGAACTATCATATAGTGAGAACTATTTATATATATATAGAGGGAAGTTCATATAGTGAGCATATCTACTGACTCCTGTGCAACATCAAATATATCTGCCTAATTTTCAACATTTACAGCTCCCAGATGATTGCCAGATTTTAAAACCATGTATCTTGAAAGCTGGAGCAAAAAATGTCCCAAACTTCATTGAACCTTAAAGTATCCCACCTAAGGAATTCACTTAAAGCCACCACGGATGATGTACTCCATATGCATATTTTATGCCATTAGGTTATGATTGCGGGGCAGTGGAAATGGTGGCTTATTCTTTGGATTAGGATGTGGCCCTTAACATTACTTTCCATTTCCAGCAAGAAAGTGCTTGATGGTCTGAAAACTGTGGAATCTTGCCAATTGCAGACTAATGAACACTGCACCTATAGCCTGTAATTAGGAAGCAGAAGATTGCAATTCCATTTTCTAAAAATTCTGCCAAGGTTATTTTTCTATTATTATAACAGAAGGAAGGGATGGGTTGGCAAGCTTTCTTGAAAATGCATTTGCACTCTGGTTTTGAATACTGTAAATTTGTAATGTGTTTAATGCAGCAGAAGTATAACAAACAAAAGATGCCATTGTAGAGTGGAACTAAATAACTTGCCATGTTAACAGACAGGAAAAACCATAACCTATTTTAGGCATTTCATACCCCTGCGTTGATTATAACTTCTATATAGTGATGCTTCTGGTGCGACCAGAAAAAGGAATTAAAAAAAAATAAAAAAGGAATAAAAGTATATCCTGAATTTAGTGTTATTCTAACATACACATGTACTGGGATGGAAAATTATATACATCGCTTGCTTTTCCAATGATGAGAATCTGTGTTCTTGCAAATTCATGTAACTGATCAGTTTTCTGACTTCTGATCTGATTGGTCACTTTAACCTATTGCAGGGTTATCCTCTTGCTTCTATTGCCTTGTCAAAAGCCCTGTGTTCTGCATGTGACAAAGATTGTGTATATTAATAACTTAATTATACTTCTTCCAACTGTAATTATTTTAATTACTGCAATCATGGTTGTATAGCACCTGCAGTTCAGAGCAATCAGCTGTTCTTGGATTACAAAAATTAAGTGTTCACATGAAATATTAAGTGATGTGAACTTTTTTAGAGGTTTGTCAATAAAACTATGAAATGACCTGAACTGTTGTAATCCTTTCTACGACTCTTTAGAAAAAAAAAATGGTTTGGAAAGAATCACCGTTAAGTGGCACTGTATGGTGTTAAGTAAAGAATCTAATTGTGTGCTTGTGTGTATTAACTGTAGCTCTAGCTTTGCCAGAAGTATTAAAAATAAAATGAGTGGAAGGAATTAATTTATAACTTGAGTGGAAGTATGAGCTCTTCAAAGTTTAACAATTTTCCTACATGTAATAAATCCACGAATTAAATGCAAAGGCATTTTCCATAGGAGAAATGGCAAAATAACTAGATTAACATTTTCTATAAAAGGGCTGGGCACCTTCTACCTTGGTGACATTTCAGAATATGCTTGTCGGCTCACCACTGAACTTAGTACTGAAATAACCAGCTCTTTCTAAGAAGGAACTTCCATGATATTTGATGTGCCATTTCTTCTGAAAAAGACCAAATGAACCTAAAAATGATCTATAAAATGATCTATAGCTCCTTGACTTATTTAAAAGAACTCAATTTTCTTCTCAGTGACTAAGTAATTGGTGAAGAGTTTAAACAAAGTTTGAAATGGATATCTTGGCTTTTCGGGGGATTTATGCTAAATAAGTGGCATAAGATACAGTTTCCTAGAAGAATTGAGATTAATATCGATTAAGAATTATCTGTCTCCATGAAAGTTAGAAGAGATGCCTCTTAGGATATCAGAACAGTGAACTGCCAAGGCAAACTGAGCCCCGAGTTTATAATAGTCAAGTTCTAAAGGCAAGTGTCCAAGCACATTACTGAAGAATTCCTTTGCTTAAATGCTAGATATCTTCCTTCATGACAGAGAACTGTACCAGCAAAGCAGCTGTCAGTCTGAAATGCAATCGGTTTCCTACAACATATGCTTCATGACGTGTAGAGGGTGGTACAGAAAATAAACATCAAGGAGATTTTCCTGATTGGGAGAACAAGCAATACAGAAAAACATGCTGGTTAAGTAGCTTTATTTATGCAGTTAAGCTAATGTTTTACAAAACTCCATTTCAGGCCCCTCACTCAAAATAATTTGAATCCTTTTTGAGACTGCTACTAAACAAAGTAAAAATAAAGTTAAATAACAGAAAATAAAATAGATTTTGTTTTGACAATTTTTAAATAAAATGTTTCAAATTTTCATCTTGCTGTGATATGTAAAAATAACATTTAACTAAATTCAGTGTTGAAAGGGTCAGAATTTGGAGAAAAAATATTTGACATAATGAAATATTTTGTCAAGTTTAAGTGTGTTTTCTTTAGTGTTGCATTTGGGTAAGAAACAAAACTAGCAGGTTTTTTCAAGTATATTCAAAACAGACTATGATAATAAGTAAATTTAGAGTAAAGCCGTTTTACTATAAAAAAGGTTGGGGTTGTTTTTT
>VXBJ01003856.1:308421-336211 GCA_013400055.1 Nycticryphes semicollaris
TTTTTTTTTTTTTTGCAGTGCAGTCATGGTAACAATCTTAATCGGTTAATAAAATTGACATAAATAAAAAGCTATTTTTGTTTCCAACCAGATTATAAATATTTATTTATGAGAGATGTGCCACGGTAAAAGAATCTCTAATTCTTCTAAAGAGCACTTCTGATTTTCTCTTATGTAGATTTGTTGCTGCTGCCAAGTGAGTGTATGAAACTGTGAAATTTGTACTTCTGCTAAAAGTTCTAAGCTTGCTGTCATGATATTACATTTTTTTCATATTATTTTCTTTAGCAGAGAGTAAAGTAATGCTGATCAGTATCTCTTGTGACACTTATTTCTGCACATTGCCAAAAGGGATTATCATGAGTATCAGAGAACAATATGGCAAAGAAGTAGTTGATTTCCTTGTCTGTTAACTTTGCAGACCAAAACCTCACACAGCTTGAACATCATAATTTCCCACCTTTCCAGAACTATAGCAAATCGTATATTTGTAGTCTAGCATCCAAACTTTGCTTTCGGAAAGTGCCTTTTTATTTTCTGCAGGTAAAACACATTTTCTTAGGTCACTAGCTGGTTTAAAGCAACCATTCCTACCTAACCTCTTTTTGAAGCTCTTGTCTACAATGTTTTTTTAAACCCAACCCCAAATCTAAATGATATTAACACCAATGGAAGATCAGTGCATCAATTTAATTTTGAAGTAGGATGACAGCTGGTAACTGAATTCTGCATGGGCAGGAGGACGGTTTCTTGTTCTGAATACATTATTCAGTATACAGATAAATGATATTCACTTCTTTCTATTCCTCACAAGCAATATGTACGATCTCAGAGTGCATAAAGATAACAGTAATATGTAGGTAAAGCACTGCAATACATTGCATTTTTGGATATGTGACATGTCAGCAAAACGAAACATGATTCAAGCAGGTTTTCAGTGGCGACAGGCTGCCTCAGCTGTGGCACATATTAGCAGAGAAACTGGAGAACAATGTGCTTTTCACTGTGTGGAAAGTGCCATTACAGAAATCTGCAGTCTGTTCTCATTTCTAGTCAATTCCTCTCCCTCTCAAGCACAGAACTCTTAGTAGTTAAACAAAACTGTTTTAAAAAAATACGTTTGAATTGTGATTGTTATGTAATAAAGTTAATTAGCTATTTAAGGAATTGTGTTTGCATCATGGCACATATTTTTAAAAAGCAGGCAAGAGAGGCCTAGACATTATCAGAATTTCACACATTACCAGACTGTGTTCTGTATCTCTGAGTTTAAGGAACTTGTATAAACAGTTTCTTCTAAATTAGCAATACATACAGAAGTTCAGATGCCAGAACTTCTAACAATATCCATGAACATTTCTAGTAGATTAAGACTTGTCAGATGAACTATTTCCTTGTGTGCTAGTTTCTAGGTATATGTGCATAAAGCTTCTTAGAGGTAATTTCTTCCTTGATTTATCCTTAGGGATTTTCCGTACTCTGAATTTTGGAGGAAACTTTGAGCCTAACAAGAAAGAGTTCAAGAGAGTAGTCCTTGTGTTGTTATCATGTGCTGTGTACATTACATTTCTTCTTGGCTTGCCTCCATTTTGCTAATTTTCAATGCATTGGATTTGGGCTTTGATTGACTTCTTAAAAAGTGCATTTAAAAAAAAAGTCTATGTTTCTAGTTGCTAATTTTCTGCTTTCTCTTTCAATCAGGTACAGGTTGCATCTGACTACTGTTTCATAAAAGACCTGATGATATGGGCTAAGCAGGCCAAGATCAAATGTTGGCAGCCAGGAGCCAGGTAAGATTTCTTGATATAGCTCTTCCTTCCATTTGCTGTGTAATGAAAAAAAAAATCCCTTTTGCTTTCTGCATCTTATTCCCAGCTTTAAAATGGGAATAATTAAGTTTATGCATTGTAAAATGCACCACAATACTATGACTTAAGTATACTCTTCAAAGTACTGAGATACTGTTGATTTCAATATGAGTTGATTAGTCCCTATCAGATACCGAAATAAGCATACTATCAAAATGCCATAAAATGGTGACGCTTTAAAGGGTAAATATTGGCAGAATTGTAATGACAGTGGTTATCTCAGGAAAAAACCTTGAAAATGCCTGCAGCATAGAAAAGCAAAACCCAATATTCATTAATAAATGTTGCATTAGTAGAAACAGTTTCTGAGTGTCTCTAACTTACTCGCTTTGAAATTATAGATTGTTTACTTAGCGTACTTCATTGCCAGTAAAGCCTTTTTTAAATAGAAGTTTATAAAGCAAATTATCCAACTGTGAAATTGGAAGCACAACTGTTTCAGCCCATCTGAATTTTTTATAAACGTTCCCCCACAGTAATCTGCACTCAGCTTTATAGTGCCTACAACTGAAAAGGATTATCTAGTCAGAATACATCAGTATATAATAAATGTGCTTCATTTCTTCCACAGTCCTTAAAGCTGACAGCCAAAATGAATGTTTGTCTCAGCATTGGCACCACTGATACTTTTGCAGAGACTATTTCATGGTCCATTGGACCCTAAAGGACATTGTTTTTAAAGGCATATTATCAAAAGGAATGAAGCATAGCATCAGACTGCATATCAGCATGTATTATTAAACTTAAGGGCAATGGTATTGCTTAGCTGATATTGTAAGGCTTTCTAGTCAAAATGTATTAAAACTAGTCTTTATGCTTCTCAGCTTTTATAATTTTTTTGTGTGCCTAACTAGTAAATATAGGTCATGAAAAATACTTGTAGATATTAGATGACTTTGAAAGAACAGAAAAGGGCTTTACAAACAAGGTAATTTATCCTTCTTTCTATATGTATATAGAAAACCTGCTGTCATAACTGCTGTTATACTAAAGGGTTTCCCATACAGTGCCATGCTAATTAGCTTTCAGAGTAGCACAGCTCTGGTTCCCATTTTGCTGGTTTATGGAGAAAAAGAAAAAGCTACATTGCTTTAAAACTATGCAGATTCACTGTTAGGGATATTATCATGAAGTAATCAGCTGTCTTGGAAAAAGCTATTGAACTGCACAATGCAAATTTCTGAATCTCAAAAGCTAGGGGCTCATCAGAATATTCATTGGTCAAATCACAGCTACCGATTGCAGCAGTGTTCATTGGGTTAGATGCTACATGGTCCTGACAGCTTAACTGTCAGATAAATTGCTGCAGTTATAGCATATGAGCAAGCCCATAAGCTGATCATATTAATGTTATGAAAATATGACACCAAAAACTAATAACATTCTTTGAGGCATCTGGACAGAAGCAAAATCTAATCTCGTCTAAAAGATCTCCATTAGCAGTAATCATTCTGTAATATGATCAACATATTCTTGTCAAAGCAGATAGTACTGTGCAGTATCAGTAAAACTGATTAAACATGGCACGCTATTCTAAAATAAACCTTCAACTTTAGGAATCAGGGCCTCCTGATTACACTGGATTTGTTCATTAAAACATATCCAAGATCCAAGACATTTTGAAAATAGCTTCTTCTGGTGATTTATGCTTAGTAAGGGAAGAGTATATAGTAGTAGAAAAGAAATCAAAATGAGAAGTTAGGCCGGATAGAATTTGAACAGCTCAAGGAAGGGGAAAAAGAACATCTGAGAAGTATTGAATCCTTAGTTCAATAATCTTTCATTGCCTCCCAGACAAATGTAGGTGTATACATCCTTTCTTTGTGATACCTAAGATACAATTGTGTAAAGAACCAAAGTTCCTTTGAGGTTGCACATTCTTCAAGTGAAGAATAAATACATCAAGAGCACATCAGGTTGTTGTTGTCTTTGTTGACAAAGGCCTCGCTCTTTGGGATAAGCCTTTGCAAGTGACAGATGATTTGCTACACGTTTATGCTGTGAACCATATGGTCCATGAAGATCTGATGTTCCTTGAAACCAGAGAAGTTAATGAACTTCTCTAAATGAAAAGGGAGAATAAATCTCCACATTGGGCACTGTGCATTTTTTGCTCAGCCAGGAAAGTTCCACGTGTGATGATAGAGAGCAAGGCAAAAGAGCTAAAGAGCTGGAATTTAGTACTAAGCGAGCATGTGAATGATTCTCTTATTATTACTTTTTTTTTTNAATCTTCTATAAGATCTCCAGAGTACTGTAGCATCCAGCTACTCTGCTAGGGATGTGCATTCACCAGCCCAAGGAGCACACAGACCTTAATTTAAATTATAATTGGAAAATATTTCTCCTGCTGTGAACTGATTCCCCTTTTGGGGCTGGAAAAGTATCCAGATAGATCTAAGCAGCTTTAGTCTGCACCTTCTCAGTTCCTTAAGGCTGAGAGAGGAGGGGTGCAGCTCAGGCTGCATCAGGAGCCAGTTTTAACTTCCAAGTGCAATGAATTTCTTTTTTAACATTTTTCCCTGATTTAGCCCTTAAAAGTTAACCTCATAGGGTACATCATTTAAACATGATTTCAAAGCAGAAATAATAATTCACTAATATCTTATGAGAACCAATAGCCCACTTTGTAATGAAATCTCCACCAACAGTCAAACTGAATGAATACAAAGGAACAAAGCTGCTCTCTTACAGCCTGCAAGCGTCCACTTTGCCTGGAAAATCGCTAAGTACCTTTAACAGCTGGCACCAAGTTTCTCCAAAGAAGAAGAATGAGCAAAAATAGGTGCAATAGATAAGGATGGTGACTCTTTCTTTCTTGCCCGGATGAACTGAGCTGCAACTGCTTACAGAGCCTCTATAAATGTAGTGAGTTAAAATAGGAAAGGAAAACAAGGTGTGGTGGGAGAGACCGTGGGGGACACTGCATCTTTTTCTTGGAAAATGAGGAGATTCGGCCTCCTGGGTTGCATTTCAGAGATGGAGTCAGGTGGAGCCATCAGTGCTGCTGTAACTGGATGAGTCAAAGTGCTCTCCCGTGCACCACAAAGGGATTGAGCCTGTGCAGAACTCTGTTATCTCAGAAATGTAAACATTGCTGTGAAGTGCTACTAAAGAAGGATCAGTTTTAACTTCCTTTAATTTAAAAGCTTTAACTTGCAGACTTTAATATTTAGATTGTGCAAGTTTGAAGACATTAGGCAACATGAATTAATTAAGACCAATTTAGGGGTAGTTTTATTTGGCAACTTGAGAGTAATTGCATGGGGGTGGGAGAGGGCAAGAGAGGTGAGGAGAAGAGTAGGGAGAGAGCCAAGCAGTACATCCAATGACAAAGGATTTGAGAAAGTCCAAAAAATATGGTTTTGAATAAAATGTCTGCCCATAATGAAGAGGCTGGTTCCAAACTACAAGAGGGAAATTTAGTTATTTGCTGCAATGTAAGGACAAAACCAGCAACCACCAGATAGACAGATAATGTGTTTTCAGCATGCTTTTTGTATTTTCTTTCACACAGCCATTTTGAACAGAACATGAAATACTTTTTTGTTCCACTGATGAAAGGACAGTTTGTTACACTGGGATAAAGTATATCCCAATATTTGTCTTTGTAAAGTGAAAAATAGGGCTTAACGTTGGAACGTCTCAGAAAATTTAGTTTCTACTGGCGTGACCTTGTCTAAGAGGATGGGCATCTGTATCATGATGTTATAGTGTCCTCATGAGAGAAATGCCTTGTTTTTACAGCAGGAGAGCTACTTTCAAGGTGAAGGATGTTCAAATTTAAATCATAAATTCAACAAGCCTACTCTGTCACAAGATACAAATTCAATTTTACGGTTAAAATTGTGGACAGAGTATCTATGCTTCTAAAATGGAGATGGGCTGATGATAAATGAGATCAGAGCAATTGATGTCAGACCCTCTAAATTATGTGGGCTAGACTGAAAGTAGTACTATATACACCATAAAGTAAAAGGAAATGAGATTGCACTCATTTATATGAATATTTACAGGCTAAGTACCTTTTAATTTGTGTGTGTGGTGGAATAGGCACAAATACATGGAAATACCTTCACTTTTCCCCATCTAGTGCTCCAACACCAGGTCACAGGAGGTTGCAGGTGGTGTTTGCTGAACAACGTCAGAATGTCCACCTGGTGCTATTTTCCCCCTTTACAAGAACTAAGTCAGCTGCCCCTCAGCCTGCCTCCCTGAGAGCCTGCCTCCCATACTGATGCACTTCCAGGCAAGCCCCTGCTCAGGCTGCATCAGGAACCCATTTTAAAATCTGAGTGCAGTGAATTACTTTTTTAACATTTTTCTCTGATTTAGCCCTTAAAAGTTAACCTCATAGGGTACATCATTTAAACATGATTTCAAAGCAGAAATAATAATTCACTAATATCTTATTAAAACCAATAGCTCACTTTGTAATGAAATCTTCATTCCACCAACAATCAAACTGAGTGAATACAAAGGAAGAAAGCTTCTCAAACACTGAAAACCAATTATTTCACTTTCTTTGCTGTCTGTACCATGCAATAATTTCCCCTTATTAAGGCAGTATATTTCAGAAGAGTAACAATTTATACACAAGGACCAATATCTTAAAATATCATTTCTTGCATATTTTCAGTGAAAGAACTTTCCCTGGAAGATGTAGGAGAAATTAAACTGAAAAGTGCTGTGTGCTATCTGTAATAGGAAAATAATGATACTGGGTTCAACAGATATGCATTATAAACACACAGGCCCAGATTTATGTATTTATTTTTAAAACCTTAGCATTGAGATAAATTTGGTAAAACATTCTCAGACTTACTGTGTTTTATCGTATCCTGGACTTTTGCTAATGATTAAACGTCTGATTTACAGCTACCCAGAGATGCATGGGGTTGCCAAAGATCTTAGGCATGCACTAATCGGCACAGATGATGGCACAGAGATAAAACTCTCTCAGGAGTGACAAAGTCAGGGTGCTGCAGTTGTGAATCATCTTTAAAACCTCCATTATGTGTGAAGGACGTCCCCTCAATTAAGGGCTTTTGTGGTTTGCTTAAGTCAACGTTGCCACAGTCAGCAGGTTTGCAGTGAAGAACAACTCTGCTGGATTTCAAGATACTGCCATTACAAGTAACTCCAACTCAAATCCCTACTTGTAAATCTTGCCAGTAACTTGTATTTCAAATAGGATGGATTATAAATCCTTTCAATCTTTCTGGATAAGAAATATTAAAAAGTTATTTGACTCCTGGCAAAATAGAGTTGCCCGGTGCCCACTAACAACGTTGTGTGGCCAGGCTATTGAAGTCGTGGCTAGAGAAAATTGCTATGACCTACAGACGGGAGATACTATGACTGAGGTGCACCCTAATGTAAAACCCCAGATAACAGGAAAGGCACATGGTGGCTAAATAGTACAGTGAGCTTCCAACTCCTGTGTTGTACCACATAAAATTTCTGAGAACTGCAAGTTACCTTGTCCTTGTGAGCCTACAGTCCAATAGCTCTAATTGTGTAAGGGTATGACACAGAGCACATACAGCTAAGTCAGGCTTTATTCTAAAGCACTGACGAATAGCCCAGGCAAGTACAAGGAAAAAGAAAAAAAAATATCTTTTATATATTTTAATTAGGTTGAGTGGAATCTAGCTAAGAATTTAGTAACCTGAACTCCCGTTCGTGAGATCTCCTTTATACAATTTTTGACTCATTGTGGGTGTGGACTATGTTCTAAAAGATCTGGTAGTAAAGGGGACAAAATATCACCATGCTTCCCATGCATTATTCATATTGATTCAACCAGCAGACGAGGTCTGAGAAATGGAATATTCTCAAGGATTAGTTTTTCTGACCACAAAGATCTTCCAGCAGCAGCACACCCATGGTTTGGTGAAAAGTGAAAGATCGTCAGGGAGAGCAGAATGAATCTTGATTATAAAGAATACATTAAATATGTGTGTCTGCGTAACAGTCTTATCTCCTAATCTTAGCAGAATGTTGCTGGGGAATGCTTTCCTGGTACTTTGGGAAGTCAGAGATTAAAAATCTTAACAGTTTTGATGTGAGTTTCCCCAAAGTTTCAGAAAACTCTCATAGCTCCATTATATAAGAACATTTTAAAAATTTCAGCTTTATTATGGCATTTATTGTGATATGGACAGTGGGACTGAGTGTACCCTCAGCAAGTTTGCTGATGCCACCAAGCTGTGTGGTGTGGTCCCATGCTGCTGGGAAGGTATGCCATACAGAGGGACCTGGACAGGGTTGAGATCTGGGCCCATGCCAACCTCATGAAGTTCAGCCAGGCGAAGTGCAAAGTTTGCACCTGGGTCACAGCAATCCTGAGCACAAATGCCATTTGGGTGGAGAATGGATTGAGAGCAGCCCTGAGGAGAAGGACTTGGGGGGTCTTGGTGGATCAGAAGCTCAACACGAGCCCTGCCCATAGTGAGGGGGTGGAACTCGATAATCTTTAAGATCCCTTCCAACTCAAACTATTCTATGATTCTATGATTATTCCACATGTGTCAGAATTCTTACAGTATATGTTCTCTGTGTGACAATTTTGGATCTTTCTAAAATAAAATATAATCAAAGTATTTATGAGAAAGGGAAAAGATGTGACCAAAGTTCTTTTTCATATTTTGCTTTGTAAGTGAAAATAAATAAATACGTAAAAATAGCATGTTTTATTGCAAGGGGAAGGAAGAGGGACTTGTGTAATTTCCTCAGGAAAAAATACTAGTGACACTACCAGATGTTGGAATTGTGCATGTTAAAATATTTTTATACTAATTCAAAGTCTTTGCAGGAATTCAGTACTGTGAATAGTAAAACTAAGCCTTCCTCAAAGGACCAGGTGGGTTAACATGACAAAACAACATAAAGTATTGCAAAGGTGGTACTTAAAATGCAGCAAATAATGCTGGATAAATGCTGGAAATAAATGCTGTATATAAATGCTGGATAAATGCTGGAAATAAATGCTGGAAAGAACTGAATTCTTGAGAAAAAAATACTTCATGTTTTTAATTATTGTAGTAAAGACATGTGATTCAGAGGTTATTTGCAATTGCTTTTGGTAACTTTATATTAAATTTTGCTCTCCATTATTTATTTTTAAATTTCTTCAGAAATGGAGAATAAAGACTTGTTCAGTGAAGTGGAACTTTGCTAATAATACAACTAATGAAATTTATTAAAAGTTTTTTGTTATAGCTTCAAAAAAAAAAAAAAGTGATTGAGGAGTCTTTTACATATGTTCATAGAATAATTGGATGCTCCAAAAATGCAAGTTTATCAAACTGAATCGAAAGAAGTAGTTACTGTGTACTTTACACCTACATGGGACTAAGCAGTTTGGCATTTGCTGATTTCTAAAAATTGAAACAATGCAGGGTAGTTTCACACTTGTTCGTTTTCTTAACTACTTTGCTGGACTGAGGTCTTACACTGAGGTCTGTCTATCAAGCTTCATTTGACTTGCTTCAGTAGTCACTGTTATGGTAATCGCCAAGAGACCATTTCTGAAAAATATACCTGAAGTCATATCATGTTTGAAGGTAATAGAATAAGAATTTGTAAATAGCTCTCTCAGTAAAAACATACTTCCTTCTATCTTGTAAAAAACAATGTATCATGCAAGGCTCTGAAGCTCCTGGAACACTGGCACAGGTTGCCCAGAGAGGTGGTGGATGTCCCATCCCTGGAAACATTCTGGGTCAGGCTGGATGGGGCATTGGGCAACCTGATCTATTGGAAGGTGGGAGGGGGTTGGACTAAATGACCTTTAAAAGTCCCTTCCAACCTGAGCCATTCTATGATTCTTTAATTTGGAACCCACTCCGTAGTATGATTCTAAATGTCTTAGGTTGAACTATGTAGTTTGGTTTTTTTTTTCCATGGAAACTTATATGGAGTGTAGAGGGGGCACTACTAATGGGAAACAAGTTGATACTTTTGAGCAGAAATGCCTCCAGAGCTGACTGGTGCAGCAGGAACTTTTAGGTGCCTCCACATGTGGAGTGACAGGCCCAGGAGTCTGTAAATCCCTCTCTCTGCCCCTTTTGGTGCTGCTGCAGTTGAGGGTCAGGGCTGGGAATGTGCCTGTTGCAGTTACACACACTTTTGGAACCCACATCTGTGGCCTGAGGCTGCGGGGGATGGACTGCACCGCTCTCCCAAGGGAGGGAGAGAGGAAGGGGAGTCCAGAGACCGCAGGCAAGAGAATATGGGGAGCACCAAGGCTGGAGGCAGAAATGGGCCATGGGTGGCCCGCCCTGAGAGCAGCTGTGGGGTCATGGTGGGCTGCAGGACCGGAGCGAGACTTGGAAAGAGCTTCTTAATGCTGCTGCTGGGGAGCAACACAGAAGTTTAGGAGAAATTGCCATGGGGTGGCCCTTCCTATGTGTGCCAGCTTTTAGAAGTTTATCAATATTCATCTGATGGTGTTTGTTTCTGCCTGTCAAAAGAAACAGGGTTCAGGTCAGATTCAAGGGATGCCTGGTGCCAGAATTTTGTTCAGGGCTCTTATTTTTTCCTTTCCTTGAATACCAGAGTCTAATGCAGTAGAAAAAATATAAGAAGCTTGATTGTAATGAAAATAATTTTAATGAGTATATCAAGTGAGTGCAATTAAAATCTAGATACGTAAATAATATGCCATCCTAATTAGAAGTGGGGTTTTTTTCCAGAGTATACTTACTAAGGGTGGGGTTTTGTGATTTTTCTTTTTTGTTGGTTTTTTTTAAGATTAATTGAAAATACAGGTCCCTCTACACTGAGAAAATAATATAAAAGAAATTTATTTTATTTTACTTAAGCTTCAGCAATTACCCAGTGCTCTTGGTTACCTTTCTCCCTGCAAAGTTATTTTTTTCAAAAAAGTTTATCAACACTGTCTTCATTAACGCTCCAGCTGTTTTGGTTTGTTAATATTCATACCAGTAAGTCACAGTTACTTGATTGATAAGTGATTGAACTAATTCACTATATTTTATTTAGTCAGAGTTCCATTTTTAGGCCCAATTCTCCATTAAAGTGTGCCAGGAATCTGTATGTGAGGAGAGAGAGCAAGGGAAAATGAACAAAAGATATGACTCCTTGCAGAGCCTTGTTAAGGTGGGGTGGGGGGATTTGTTTGAACAGAGCTTACGGCAAGATCAGGCATTAGATACTGCAGGATTTATATCAGTGCATTGGACATCACCACCATCGCAGGAATATGCTCTAGGCTCAATTACCTTATTGCAGGACACATTAGGATCACATTGCTTATGTATCCCAAATCTGAGGAATTTAGTGGGAGCACGAGGTATACAAGTGATTAAGGTTTTTGCCAGTGTATCAAGATGTGCTTTCTAAAAGCATTACACAAATGTGCTAATAGATTTGACAATCCAAATTATATTTTTCTGCCAAAAATCAAAACCATGGGAGACTATAAAACAAATTAGTGGCTTGGTAGCATATTTTTTCCTCCATTCTTTAAAAAAATTATTGACTGGGTAACGTACAGACAATACATCATAGGAAGAGGAAGACATACTTTGTCTTCAGAAGTTTTGCAGAATGATAGACATGAGAACCACAATGGTGTGTTGACTTGTTAATGTATGGAATTGCTGTCCTGCATACAAGCTATGTAGTTTTTTACTTTAATAACTAAATCATCATACTCCACTCTCTAGTTCTGATTTTTTGCTGAAAAGTTCTACATAAATGGTAGTTTGGATTACTACCACAAGAGAGATGTTTTTGAGGCTAGTAAATCAATTCTGCTTGCATTGACTGAGCCAAGAAAATAATAGCTTGAATGGCTCCCAGAGCCTCACATACCACAGTATTACACCTTCTGGTATATTACAAATGAGATAGACACCTTTATCAGATAGAGTGAGCAAGAGATGATTGAGTCAGTTCAGATTCAGAGACTAGTATGAGCCTCCAACGGAGAAAGGCAACTTCCTTGCTTATTTGCTGGTGTATTCCGTGACCAGTCCAACATGAACTGGATGTGCAAGAGGAAAACTTTCCAACTTTGAGTGGGAGGCAGAGATGCCTAGATGTTGAATAGTTCAAAACCTGTGAATTTGAAGAAGGAAGAATTGACCTATATTGACTATCCATATGTACTTTTATTTTAGTTCATGAAATTGTGAAGCAAAAGGGAGGGATAGACTGAAATTAAAATGAAGAATGAGGATCCTCAGTACTAGGTGCTATGGGAATCTGCACTATTCATAGTAAATAAATGTCTGCTTTCTGTGGGAACCCTCAAAATGAAGTCGTCCTCTTCCATTAACACTAAAATAATTAAAAAAAAAAATAGATTGTACTCACTGCTCTGAAACACATTCACTGTTTGAAAACTGGGTTTTATCCTTGAATATTCTAACCAATTAGTGAGCGCAAAAAGGACTTAAAAGATTCTCATAAGGGATTGTCTTACATTAAAGACCTTACTGATATTGAATAAAAGCTGGTTGCCTTTTCTGGTCACACTGAATGACACCAAGTATCTGAGCAGAGCATTGCTGTGAGCAATAGGGATACTCTAACTCCATGTGAATACAATATATTCACGCTGTAGTATTCCCTAGCAATGTCGTGCTAAGCAGCTTAGCTAGAAAACACTTCACGTAAATAGCAATTTGTCACTGAAGCTGAAGTAAAGAAAGCTAAGGTTAAATAAAAAGCATTTAAGCTCTTATCAGAATAGCCAAACATATTTTTCATGTTGGAAAAGCATGTTTAGACATTGAGTAACTGATGTATTTAGTTCTCATAGCGTACTGAAAATGCAGATAAACTTGATAAGCTAAGACACGTCTGCTGAATAGGAACATGGTTTATCATTTTTCTCCTGAAGTAATGAGTACCTATTCACCCTCCCCTGCCTCACCAGCATCTATAAGACTTCTCTTCATTCCTACACAAAGTGACAGTGCAAGTTGTTCTACTTATTATTCTTGTGTTGCCAACACTCTGCCTGTCTTTTTTACTGATGTATGGCCTTACCTTAGTGGCGGTTAATCTAATGATGGACTAAGTCCCTGAACGTTACAGGCACCATTTTCTGTTTCTAGCTAGCAGCCAGCCTTACTTGGTGATGAATGTTTTGGGCTTTCCCCACTCCCCCTTACCAATGCTGACTCTGTGCACCTTTATTGCAAAGTGAAATTATAGCTATAGCTTCGAAAAGAACAATTCCCTGGCAAGACATCTTTGGTAGTTTATGTGCTTCATTCGCCAATTAGATGATATTGATAATATAATTAATTAATTCAGGAGAGCATCAAAGGTTGTGTGGCTCCAGGATGAAAGCACTGAAGTTCCTTACATGAGAACTAAAAACAAGCTCTATCACTTTAAATATCTTTGCAGATTCAGTTAAAGGTCTAGACCATCTTACTATGTTTCAGCTAGTACTCTTCAGCATGCTGAGACATCATTTGACTAAAACCTGGCTAGGCAGTTTCAAAAGAAAATCCTGAGAATTAGGAGGGGTTTTTTTCTAAAATACCGGTTAATGCATGTCCTGTAAGATAACTAGATGGTAAACTGTATGATAAAGGAGAAAAATTGTAATATTGCCTCCTACCAATACTTAAGATTTGGAGGCAAGTAATCATAAAAGTAAGATGTTATCCCAAACTGAGCATCTGTTCATTCTGTCTGCAAAGTGAAGCTTGACTTAGTTGAAATGGAGTTTTGTGTTATTTTGGCATTTCTTTATTTTGTATTTATTTTTATTACTCAGTTTCATTGTGGTTGTTGTTTTCATTGGTTTTATATAGAAATTGGGTTGCTTAGATAACCCTTTTTCTTAGTTTTTTTTAATAGAATTAGTCACAGAAGTCTATTGAAAACTTATAACATTTGATGAACTCAAAACTGCATTTTTCAGAAGGTAAACCTTTTGACTAAAGACATTTGCTTTGTACTAGTTACACTATCCTTTTTGCAGAATTTTCTGGTTTTGAAAATGAGTGTAATGCTTTTCTTTATCTAGTGCATTTCTGTTCCATTCTGTAACAATTCAAGAGGTGTTTAAAATCTATTTCAAATATTCCAAACAATATTGAATGTGCAGGTATTTTCAAATGGAAAATTTTAAATTCTTGCATTTTAAATTGTATATTTTAATATAATCTAAGTAGTCTTATTGAAGTCATCCATTGATCCAGCTTCCTCACCCAGAGCTTTTTGGTAAAAATATTTTGGAATTTGTAATGTGCATGGACTTTGCAGAAATTTATTCACATATATTTAAAATAAGGATTACATTTGAGAATTTCCCACTCAATTCATGTGCAGATTGTAAATGAGGAAAAACAGATAGAAATAATGATGAGGTGTTTGCTCAGATTTAGCTACCAGTTCTTTCCTCTGACATTTTATTAAGTCTGGTCTATTCTAGTACTTCAGTTCTTTTTTGCTGAATTTCTTGGCTGTTTTTATGCTGTACTGTTTCCTCTGTGATCCCAACTTGAAACCTGAAAGTTCTAATATGAAACTTTAAACTGTAAATTATTCTGGGCTTTTTTTAGG
Source organism: Nycticryphes semicollaris (assembly GCA_013400055.1). NCBI lineage: Eukaryota > Metazoa > Chordata > Aves > Charadriiformes > Rostratulidae > Nycticryphes > Nycticryphes semicollaris. Next base: position 322,848 of record VXBJ01003856.1, read on the forward strand.
ACAGAGCAGGATTGGATTTCGATTAAGATTCATGGAGTAAGTTCTTGCAGTTTAATTGCATCTTATGCTAAGGGGCTTTTGTTTGCATAGATTAAATAAGGACCACAACCATAGGGCTTAAATCCTCCAGAAATCTGCTGAAGACAGCAGTATACCGTGCAGTTTATTTCTAATTTAATGGTTTAGAAAACTACTTCAATTCTCATTCTCTAATGGCCTGATAGAGGAGCTCAGGAAGAGACAAAACAGAGCGAAGAACATGTACAAAGCTAAGCAAACGGAGTGAGCAGTTCACAGTATTGCAGTGCTGATATTTCCTATATTCCCATGACAAGCTTGGGCAAGGAAGGTTCTAAAATCACATCCTTTTTAGGCTTTCTGTAGTTTATACTTTCCAAATACTATTGGGATACTAGATTCAGTCAGACAAGACAGAAGAGAAGTCCTGAAGTAAATAATTTATTCCTCAGTGGGGTACAAAAAGAGTTCTTGTAAGAGCTGAGAAAAGAAAGGCCACTGTACAATGCAGAGGTCCCTATGTATCTCTAAGGTGCACCCAGGTTTGTAGAGAACATTTTATCCCTTATCAGACAGCTACTGAACAAGCAGATCCTAAGGTTTTTTTCCCTTGTCTGTAATAATCCCTTGGACCACCAACACCAGGAAAGTCTTTTCTTCCTTCCTGAAGTAAACATCCAGGAATCAATACTGGTTTTTGCAAGTCTTCATCAGAGATATACTCTATCCCAATTCCCTTTAAAGAAACTGATGTCAATAACATGACTACTTAAATAAATTCTTTTCTGCCTTGAACCTAAGTATTTACTCTGTGTTGTGGACTACATGGAAGAAACCTTCTGGGGACTCTTTAGTTTGAATATTTTTAAAAAGAACAGATGCAATCTGGCTGCAACTAATCGACCCTCAAAACTGGAATATAAATATTGCAATGCTTCTCAGTGATACTAGCAATATGACCTTTACAGATTAATGTGTTCTTGTCTTTGCAAACAACCCTATTTATGGCTGACCCAATTACTTAAGAGCTCATTAATCTGAGATCTAAATTGTTAGATGGGGAAGTTTAGAGTTGTCTTTAGAATCAGCTACTCATCTCTATTATTTTGGACAAATATAATCAGACCTCTCAGGGATCAATATTCAGCTGATTTAGATTTACAATTAGAACAAGGCTTCTGTCAGTGCTGAGGAAGGTAAATGATAAAGCACGGGAATGAAAAGCCCAAGAGCATTTGCAGTGCTTACTGCTGGAGTTGTCTCATTCTCTGAATTTCCTAGCCTGAAAACACAGAGAGAAAGCTGCTGAAGAAATACTGCTGCCTCTTCCCAGCCTCATACCACCTTAAATCTTAAACTTTAATAAATATTTGAGCTCAAAAAACGAATACTTACCACACCCAAAAAAAGGCTGGAGACAGTGCTACGAAACCTGTGAGCCTAAGCTTTCCTTTATTGCCGTTCCTAAATTCACTCCAGGGAAATAACAACCTCATCCTCCACTGCTCAGCCCCAAGCCTTGCCCCGAGACCTTGATCTTGAAGCAGCAGCACCAAACCCTTCCAAAAGCAAGATATGGTGCTGCAGCCATACAGTGTAGCTGAAAATCCCTGCCTCACCATTGCCAGGCAGTCTAGCAACATTGCTGTGTTTCCTGAATTACTGCTGTCTGTATCCATCACCACATATTTTTGGCACAGGAATAGCAATGCTGCCTGGGAAGAGACACTCCTATCTGCTGCCATTTTGTCAGAGCTGTAAGCTTTCCTCTCTGGAAAAGCAGATCAGTTTTTCATCCATTATCAAACCCTGCTCCAGCCCTAGGCTGATGGGAGGCAGCAGGCTCCCACTTCTGCGGTGGCTGCAGAGAAGGAGATGAGTTTCGTGCCGGCTATCCCTTAGCTTTTCCTGGCTAATAAACCTCAGTGTCTTCTCCTCCCGTCCTACAGATCCAAGCCCTAACCCAAACGCAAGAACTAGTTGAGTTTTAAAGGCAGGGAGGAAGCCTTCAATATCACAGCAGTGCAGGCAAAAACAGAGACCTCAAATGTCCCCACTCTAGAATTTATTATTTTTCTCACACTTCTGGTGAGCTTTCACTCTCCCTATGTATTTCTTCTGCAATAGGAGATCACAGTGGCCCAGAATAGACCAAGGGGTTGACTCTGGAGAAACATAGCACTGAGGACTGCTTAAAAATGCTATCTAAGCACTCTAGTGTTAAGGAAGGTGTTAAATGCTTGGTTATACTTAACATTTACTGAAAAAATCACTTATTATTGGTTTACATCCATTTAAGGCAGGAAGATTCCTAAGATTATTATCTACTCTTCTTTGTAGATCAGTTACATTTTAGATACATTATAGGGGAAAAAAAATTGAAAAGTATTTTCTTTTGAAATTTTATAGTGAGGCATAAATTACTTTAATGACACTTCATATAATTGAGTTGATATTGATTTTGAATGGTCTTAAAGCTTCTAAATAATCTTAAGTATTATAAAATGTGTTTAGAGGAGACAACCTCAAAAAAGCTGTGATGTACATCCTGTCTATAATTTTTAAACTGAATATGTCAAAAGAAATGTATATATGTATTAGTTGTATTTTTTGTGTCTCTGAATTTATTCAGGATCAGTTTCTCACAAAAAATCTAGAAAAAAACATAATGGTTAGTGTAATGCCATGACCACATTCACATTGAATGTAATGACTCTGATGACAGTTGTAACTAGGGTCAGAACCCATGAGTGATGACCTCAAGGGATAACCCAGTCAAAGTGTATGTGCAAATAAACTAAAAGACACTTTAACAACACACACACACACACCCCTCCCCATATCCCATCACAGTGGGTTCTTGTAACAAGTCAGTGCATGGAGGGCTCTGAAGTTTTTTGCTAAAGCTATAACTGGTTCTGTCAGATACAAGTTCCTTCCTTTGAGAGCCATAATGTTCCTACTTTGTCTTGATACGGGACATCATTGCTCTGGTGGCTAGAAAACACGACAAAGCATTGTAACAAGTAGCAGTTCAAAATATGTTTATAAACTAGGTGCAGAGGTGATTAAAACGGCAAGCTAAAAATGTGAGGGAAACCAGCATATATTTAATAACACCTTTATAAAAACAAGCCTTATTTAATGCTGGGCTGTCACAAGCTCCTTATAAGCAGTGACATTTTAAGAAAAGCTACTGTCCATTTCTTTTCCCATCTAGCCTGCAAAACACTTGCTTTTCCCCTTGCCCTTTTCAATAAGGCTGGCATTAATAAAATAAGGGAAAACTGAAAAATGCACAGTACAAAGAGGAGACAGGTTTGTAAAAGTGCTGAAAATTCTGCTGTTCATTGCTGAAGTGCTGTGCTATGCAAGGGAATTTTTTACCTCAGTGCCAGGTGAGAGGCTGATATTAATAATTTAAGTACTCATGTAGAATCTGGATACAACTTCATTTAGTCATATATGTCCGGGACTACTAACCATTCAACTCCTAGGTACTTGGTACCCTTGCAGTACAACAAGTGTCAGGGAAAAATATTATGCTCCTTATATTCCCATATCCCTAGACACCATGCTGGGGAGGGATAAAGACCCTGCCCTACAGTGACAATCTCTGCTTTTCTTTCCTCAAGGCTTAGCTTATTACCTGAAATGTACTGCTAGAGAATGTCCCAACCTAATGTCCCTGGCAACCACAGCTATAACAAATATACAGGGAGAACAAGCTGTGCACGTTGATGCTGCAGGACAGCAAGGCCTAAAGCTGTTTCTAGCCTGTCTCTCCTTGGATTTTCATGAAATTTCCTTCCTGAATTCAGCAGCTGCCTCATTTTGCAACCCTATTCTGTCCAAATAGGTTAAGGCAGTGCCTTATAGGAACTTTGGAAAGTTGGAAGAGTGGCTAAATAAGTAACAGCCAGAGGAAATCCTCCCCTGGGGAAGGTGGCCTCACCCTACCCCTACACTTCTATCCCTATGCCTTCAGGCCTATGCAGTCATACCGAAATGCTGAGAGCAAGATGATTTAGTGAAAGATATGAAAGAAAAGAGAAGCAAAGGAAAGCAAACTGCAAAGACAAATAAACATAAAAAAATTATTTTAAAAAATTTTCCCACGTTCAGGAGTCATGGAAATGAAAACCCACTCCTTTCCCAAAATTCATTTCAGTCAGGATTACTCAAGAATTAAGTTATGACTTAAAGATGTTGATTTCCATCTGACCCTCAGCAAAAATGCAAATCTGTTCATAGCTTCCAGAATTCCTCTCAAGTAATCTATTAGATAAAAGAGTCTTTATATCTAGCAAATGCTTCTTGCACCTTACCATTTCATTTCCTGTGTTGGAAAAGAGTTTTAACTAAATAGAGGCAACAATATAAGTTATTTCAGTATTCAGCTAAAAATAGCTATTTCTTGAAGAATGGTTTTAGCTTGAGAAAACCAGCTCTTTTACTGTTTTAAATTTGGATGTGATTTGGTGGTGCATTGTTTTGCTCTACACATAGTGCTCCTGGTGCTTACACAACTGTTAACTGTTAAGAACGGCAACTAACACTTCTTTTCAATTATGACTTAATAAAAAAAAAGTCTCTGTTATAGATAATATATTATTTTTAGAAAAACTATACATTTTTTTCGTTGGCCACATTAGCAGTTCAGCATGTTCCTTCAGGAGTATTATGATGCACAGGTGACAGGTATTCTGGAGCAAATCAATACGTGTGGCCCTGCTTCAGCAGGGTGGTTGGACAAGAAGACCTCAATAGATCCCGTCCAACCTCAACTGTTCTGTGATTCTGTGAAGTGTGGGCTGCTGAAAAAGGAAATTTAATTAATGATATCCAACATTAATGACAAATAGATTACTGCAATTTTGAAACAAAATGTCCCCATTCAAGTTAAATTTCAATGAGTGCCAAAAATGTTTAAATGTTTAAAGATGTTTTAAACAGCTGCCAGATATAGTATACTTGCAGAGTGTAAGGCTATTTGGAAAGACAGTCATATCATAAAATGTTTCATTTTGGAGGTAGGTTTGCACTAGTATAAATCATGTCATTTGACTTAATTATACAGAATCAGCGCTTACTGTTATTATCTGATTATTAACCCCCACGTGAGCTATTTACATCTCAGTCTGAGTAATCAGCATAATGATTACCTGCCTGTTGTGTTAATAATTAAGTAAAAAAGCCAGCAACAAAATAATGAGATTTTTAATATTCTTTTTAGGTTGGACCTAACGAGCACAGAGTATAATAGTAGGTCTCTAATATAATGCAATTGAGATTAATTTTTAAGAGACCTATTTTTTTTTCACTTACAGATATTTATTTTTCATCAAGGGGAAGTTAAAAATATTTAGGAGCAAAATAAACTAAAAGGTCTGATTATCATGTATAAGCCTTCATGACGTGCTAGAAGAGGAAGCGGCTACTTACACCTAAGCTACACTTACGCCAATGTTTGGACATGTGCTTGACACTGCAGGCTACACACCAGATCCTCACTGGTGTGAAACGTCACCCCTCCATTTCCATTGGTGGCAGTGCAGCAGTCTGCACCAAAATTTTTTTTTAAATCAGTGAGCTTATTCATAACCAGATATATTTTTTTTTCCAGGCTCCTAAATTTATGGATGTCCAATGTTTACTCAAATAAGGAAAATATTTTCAGCTTAATATCAGAATCATATAATGTAGGGCTGATCCAGGTCGCAGAGTTATCTCCAAAGGGAAATGACAGAAGTTTGCTGACTGTGGGCATTGGAAATTAGATTCAATAATTCTCTAAGAAATTTACCACAAGGTACTAATACTGTAAATGTGCTAGTGTACAACATATGGCTCTGATCTGAAAATACTGAAGCATGAGCTCATTTTCACTTGAGTAGTCCTGTGGGACTAACATCTTAAATTCATCTGGAATTCTGCAGCTGGTCTATGTTTTGGAGGATTACTTGTAAGTGTTCGTTTTGCCAGCATATTAAACTACTGCTGTATTGCATTAATTTTCTGCCATTAAACCCAAATTAAGCATTTCTCACAACAATTTCTTGTATATTCTGCTCTCTTCTCAGTGTTGACATTCTGATGAACATATAGTAGCCCATAGAAGATAAAGTCACCGACTGTATGAAACAATTGCCTTTAGAACACCAGATCTTTTGAGATTTTCTTGGTTTTCTCTGACCTTCCTTGACTTTGTTTAGTCAGTTATCTATTTTTAATCTGAAGACAACTCAAAGCAATACCTTCCACCCGCATTAGGATTATACACAGAGACTCTTATCTCCTTTCTTGATAATAAGGTGATAGCACATCTGAAGTACATTGGCATTATTTGCTACATTTTTACAAAATAAACTGATAAGTATGTTGCTTTCTCTGATGGGACGACTCTTTTCTGATTGTCAGACTTCATCTGAACCAGTTTGTAAACCATAGCTCATGTTTTTCTTTTAATTTTTCAAACATATTAACATTGCTTAGTTATATTTCTGCTTAAATGGTATGAAGCTGTGGCAGGGGAGGTTTAGATTCGATATTAGGAAGAATTACTTTANTGTCTGAGTGTCTAAAATTTCTCATTACTTTTGGTTAGTTCAGGCTCACAAACTAATGTGAGACCCATGCTAATTATTTACAGGCATTTTCTTTATGTAGGGAAAAATGAATCAAACATAAATAATTGATGATGTCATCTTTTATAAGACAAAAAAAAATCAAAATTGTCTTTGATTCATTAGAATAATGTCTTCACAAAGGATCGAAGTTCGTGGGAAGCTACTAAGCTGTCCGTGGATTAGTAACATAAGGTTTAGTATTCTTATCTGAATTTGATTCTGACCCCTTTGAGACATTGATTGTTTGTGATAATTTTCCAACTCTGTTCTCAACGTCTCTTTCATCAGCTTTCTGAATGCTACGTGGAGCACTCACTCCTGTACCAGTTCTCCCCTGAGACTTTTCTCATCTGGGTATGTTATCTTTTTGTGTAATTGCATTTCTGTATTAAAGATTAATATGTTTTATTTCTGTACTGGTAGACATTTGGGGATGGTTTTGTTTTCTAATGCAGAATATTATTGAAAGCCTCAGCTCTGCAGTAATTGCATAATCAGCCCATGATAATTACAGGAGGGCTGGTGAGGACCATCCAGATGTTATTGCATAGTTGAGGCCAGAAGAAGCAACAGAAGTTATTTTCTGCATATGTTAAGGAATATGCAGCACTAGCTTATCGTAAAGTCCTCTGATGCTTCAAATGCTCATGTATATTTAAGTTCATAGACACGAGTAATTCATTGACAGCAATGGAATCACTTGTGTCTACTTCAGAGTAAGTGTTTGCTTATCTAGAAATGAAAGTTTATGTCTTCAGTCACAGTGCAGTTCCTTGGAGGAATGTTTTAACTTGCTTTTCACCCCCCAGTGCAATGATCCTTGTGTAAGCCCTATATTTGAGGAGCTGTGTCTTTAAACAAGAGAACTCTGTCTTCTACTTTCAGTGGATACAGATTTTACAACCATGATATTTTAAGTCTTCTGTTAGGTTTTTTTTTAAGCAAAGTGGAGGTGCTTTTGTTCAGTGAAGAAAAAATCCTGGTGTTTTGCTTTGCTAAGGGTGGGATTAAAAGAGGTCATTCTTTATGCTGCATGAATAGTTGGAGAATAGAAAATGCAAAGAGTAATAGCTTCTATTTCTTAACTATGTTTTTTTAAAATATTTTTAAAGATTAAAACGTTTGCAGGAAAGATTAAACTCTACCAAAGCTTCAGCAGATTGAAATGAAGATGAGTTAATATTGAGGATTATCTTCTGAATACTTTTTTTTCTTTTTTAAGTGTAGCTCTGTCAGCTAAATATAGTTCAGATTTTTACATTTTTATAGACCAAGTGAGTTCCCTGCAGGCACATTGTCTCTCTTCAGTGATTTATATAGTTTGAATTATAGGAGATGATAAGCATTTGCTGTTCAATAGTGTAGTTAATGCTCAACCCCCTGGGTAACAGAGCAGTGAAGCATTTACTACTCAGTGGTGGTTCTGCAACAATCAGCAGCAGTGTGGCTCTATCGCAGTAAATTTACATCCGTACACTTCATCCTCAGGGAGCTGAACATTAACTTAACATAGCCTAGCGAAAACAACTAGGATGGACATTTTCTAGTCTTTTGGGTGGCACAACAGGAAAAGTTTAGTATTGTAACCAGATCAGAAATAGAAATCACAGATGGTATAAACCTGCGAGTTGTCCAACTTTTATTTTCTCTCATTTTTTCCCCTCCAGCATAAAAAAAATAAATAAATACTTGGACTAGAAAGTTTTTTGAAAGCTAAAAGTTTAAAAAAGTGTAGTATTAGCGGACCCACTACAGTTCTGGTACAGAAGCCAGAGGCTCTGTGAGGGCTCTGAAACTCATTCCCATGATTAGGAGGAATCTCCTCTATCAGGCAGTTGAGCTTACAGGTGCTGTGCTGTACCTATATAACACTTCTGTTACTGTGACTGTTATGAGAAAATAGGAAGGGCTGCATCAGCCAAGCAATAATAGCTTTTCTTTTGCAGGATATTTTTCTTCAGTGGGCCTGAAAGCATTTTATAAGGAAGCCAATATCATCTTCATATGAAAAATGGTGACATTGATGAAGAAAGAGGCCCCAGGAGTTGGCCACAGTCCTTCAGCAAGACTGTGACAGAGTGAAAAATACAGCTGAGGTTCCGGGGGTGTCCTGCTTAATGCTTTAACTGCTGCAGTCAACACTGCCCTCTCTCTCTGAAATGCACCTATAAGCCTCAGGCTGCAGTACAGCCTGCAGCGAGAGTAAGGACTGACAAAGCTAATATTTCTCTTGTAAGATATAAAAGATGAGACAGAGTAAGATATAAAAGATGGGGCAACAGAATCTACAGCAGGCAATATGAGTTTCAGCTTAGAAAACATGGCAGGAAAGTGTTAAGCAGGATTTCTGTAAGTACTCCATCCCCACAGATGCTGCTGTGGTTGTGAGAAAAGACCATTGCAGTGAACCAAAGAGGCGTAACTTTGCTTTGGTGACAGGGAATCTATATGTAATGCCTATTAAACCTACACTGTCTTTTTAACCCTAACTAGTCATACAGTAGAAAGCCATCAAGTATAAACATAGACACACTTAAGTGCACCGCTCGGGGCCCTCAGATCTCCACATCCGTACATTTGGTAGCACATTACTGCACCAGAACGTCCAAACAGCCTGTTTGCAAGGAGGCTTCAAGCTCAGAGGGCAAGTCAGGTTTCCAGAAGACACCTGTATTGCGCTTTCTGCTTGCTTGCCTGCCTGCCATCGTGTGGGAACAACATAAGGACATTGTGAAGTGCCTCAGAAAAGCTAGCGTTGACAGGCAAGAGGAGAAGATTGAGGGAAAAAAACCCCACCACAATTTGTGTTAAAGTAATGGAGACAATGCTGCTGACATCCCAGTGACAATGTAGCGCTACCCTGTCATTGTGAATAATTAAGAAGCAGCTTGATGGGATTAGAATTGGGATTGTTTGTTTGGGAACCAGCATAAAAATTAAGAGCTTCAAAACTTTCAAAAAACAGGAATCTGATGAATAATTGGCAGGGGGGGAGTGGAATTGAAAAAATAAATGGCTGATTCGCTGAGAACTGTGATAACCCAGATGAGCTGTTCCACTCAGTGCTCTGCTGGACACACATCTGCTCCTTGTACTCAGCAGCCGTGAGTGTCATTCCCCCCCAGCCAGCCTGCATCGGACCTGCAAGCACGGGCACTGATAATAAAATAGGGCACTGAAAATAAAAAAGGAATACTTATGTAAAGCTTGCAATGAGCACTATAGAACTGGCAAAGGTATATCTTACCCAGTAAAAAAGTGTCTATTTCATCTTTCTAGTCAAGAAAATCAAAATTATGTTAATTATGTTCCAGTCCTAGAAGGAACTTTAAATGTAAAACTGGGAAATTGAAAAAGAAAAGAACTATGAATAAAATCAAAGAGAAAAATGGAAAGGTCAGAGTTGGAGTCAAAAAGAAGATGAAGGGGCACTAAACTAATAGCAAACCAGCTTACTATGAGGCAGAATAATAATCTCAGCAGCTTCAGGGTTCAGGTAACTGACTCATTCCTTCACCTAAAGCTAAAAGGCAGGTCTCTTGGGGAGAGTAGCAGTAATATTTGAATAACTTCAGTAGTAATATCAGAAGGAAGTTGAGAATAATGAAGGATTCATTAGGACAGATTCAGAATCTGTCGTCTCAGAAATAGGAGAGCAGCTGCAGAAGGAAGATACAGTATTAATGTTGTAAATCTCAGTGCACATGTATGTAATACAAAGAATCTGTATTACTTTATGTCTGGTAAAGCGTTTACCTCTGCTGTTAGCTCCATCCTTTCCTGCATCACAGTATCCCTAAGGCAATAGGAGTGAGCTGAGGGATGGGGTGGAGTTACACAATGCGAATAAAGGTGAGGGTGCAACAAAGAACATCTGTTATAAGTGATAGTGTCTATTATTGAAAGAGGTGATGCCTTCAAATGATAGGAAAATATATTTCTTTAAGCTTTGTGCATCAGAGAGAGAAATCATGGATTCAGTCAGAATGGCACCGTACCAGAGACCTTTTATAGGCTCTTTCCAGAGCAGAATCATATATGGAAATATTTTGGATAACATGCTGTAAAATACATTCCAGGGAACAATCCCATGCTGGCAGAGATTGAACTAGACAGTTTAATAAGCCTTCCATCCCTAATTTCTCTCTGTTCGTGATTCTTTAAGATGAAGCCACATAATTTTATGTTCTCTATAGCTTTTGAGTCATGCAATATCTTCTGATATACAGCTTGACCTGTGTATAACAAACTCCAGGTCGCTTGAGGAAGAAAGATACCCTAATCATAACAGTAGGTTTCAGATATGACATTGCCAAGTCCAGACCCTTATTTCATTTATTTTCTCTGAGGAATGAAATATACTCATAAGAAATATCTGCAGTGGCCAGCCTCCCCTAGGGCCTTTATTAAATCCTCATATTGAGAATGTGCAGAGCAGTAAAAGTGATATAAAAATTAAAGGCAAAATACACAGAAATGAGATGAAAAAGATTTGGGTGAGGCCATCCTCATTTCTTAAGAGTGAGTGTTGGGAGGCAATGGTGATGTGGCATCGAATGGGCTGCATAGCAGCTACCTTGTAGCTACCAACGACTGAGGACACTGCACAGTCTTTGGTGGAAAAAGTTGTGCTAGGCACCCAGGCTTGGGCTGCCTGCATTCTTAGCTGTGTGAGCACGAGGAAAATTGTAAAACTGCTAGAAACACTTATATAAAAAAACTGAATAATACTTTGATCTGTGCAAGAATACTGTTTGGAGAAAACGTCTTTCACCAAGATGCTGTCAGGTGATACTGTTGACTTTTGTCAATGAACAGCACCAGGAAAAGAATTCATGTGAAATGTGAATAGGTAAGTTAATTAGAAGTGGAGATCTATGCAATTGTAAGTATGTCATACCAAAAGTACCAAGAGAAATGGCCCCCACCCCCACCCCAAATTGTATTCATCATCACACTGAATGCTACACTTTCCAAATGATAGTATTAGTGAGCAAAGAAGGATCTCAATTGCATTTAAAAATTTGTAATCAGAATTTTCGGGGGAAAGGCGGGGGGGAGAGAAGGAGGGAAAATAAGAAGCCAAATGAGCCATTTATTTTAAAACTGTGTTTAGATCTGGAACATTCATTACCATTGTGATTGTGGGGGCTGACACCAGTGACTGCCCAAACCAGCCTTCCAGAGGTGTGTATGCAATGGTGTGGAAAGCCCATGTTCAGTCTGCTGGGGCTTTGCATCAGTTTGAGTTAAAATTCATTATAAAGGACTAAATGTGGAGTCAAGAAAGCAAGTCAGCTTATCCAGCCACTTAACAGTATTGATTGAAATCTTGGTCTGGGCAATACCTGGACTGAGGTTTGCCAAATAGAGATTGTAAGTCGACTACTGGTGCTAGAAACATATTTACAATAACTTTTGTGATACAGTCAAAAACAGGAAATAGGGGGTTTTCATTAAAATGCATTTGGAAAGATTTTTACAACTGTGTTTAGTGCTAAACTTATCCCAGGAATAGACACAACCCAGTCCCTCATGCCAAGCTAAGCTGAAGGAGCTCCACCTGACTCCAACAGTAGGAGCTTAATGGGCAAATGAAAGCTGCATGGTCTTATAATTTTTTGTGTTCCTGTTTGGCTCAAGCAGCTGTATTACTAATGGAAAAACTTGGTGTACATGCATTTACCTTCAGCTGGACCACAATTTCCTCACAGAATACTGCACCTCCACAGGCCTTCAGTGCCTGAATGTAACCTGGTGAACTTCTCTTGTGTCTTATGAGACCAACAATACTACTCAGAGAAGTAGTATTGAAAGAATTCGCGTGTGACATTCATGTTATGTGGCAGTGGTGAATAGGATCTGTAATTTGTATTTACTTTTTCCAGAAAAACAGATTTGAAGCCACGTCTCCAAATAAAGTGCAAGTTCAATGACGAGGTAGGTAGCAAATTAAAAAGATAAGTGATTTGTAATTGCAAATAACGTCCTTACCTTGAACACAATGGAATGATCTAACTGTGCTGTAGACATTACTTTGTTCAAGGTAATTTGATATTGATTAGCTTTCAGCTGTAATGCTGCAACGATCAAACTGATCAAAAATAATACTACACAGATATGGTTTTTCAGGCATATTATTTCTATGAGAAATCATCACATCACAGAGAAACAAAGCAGACCAGCAAAAGCAAATTAATCATGCTTAGTTTCTTTTTCTCCCTTATGAGGTATTTGTATTGAGATTTATTTTTAACATTTGAAAATGGCTGAGAAATGTGGTTATTCCAGATATTCTGTGAATGTTGGGTTTTCTTTTTCAATCCTCTTAAATGCACTAATAATGTTAACAATTAAAAACAGACATTTCAAAAAAAGGCAATACCCAAAGTGCTTCTTTTTAATTCAATTATTTACTCCAGCTCATCTCTGTAATTCAGCAAGTTTTCTGAATTTAATGGAGACTTTTCTCACTTACTTTAATTAAGAGAGTCTTTAGACCCTGCCAAAATTCATATTTATAAATGAGAAACATTCATTTGACTTCCCTTAAATCTCTGTGTTATTGTCCATTTCCCTTGTAGCAGTATGGCTTTTCTGCGACTTTTCAGTTGGTATTGTCTTACCAATTCGATATACTGTTTGCAGCTGATCAATGCAGTGACCACATAAGCTGATATATACACTTGCATTAGCATCTACGCTAATACACGTAGC
>VXBJ01003858.1:0-13578 GCA_013400055.1 Nycticryphes semicollaris
TTCTGTGATTCTGTGAAAAAGCTTCTGTATATTGTCTGTATTTTTGCTGCTTTTCCAGTTTTACTCGACTTCAGATATGAAACCACGCAAAGGAAATCTAAGAGTGCTGCAGGCTTAAAACTTAAGTTGAAACCTCAAAGCTGTGCTAAAACCACCCTGTAAGGCACAACAGAGATGTTTCAGTAAATTCTCTTCCTAGCCACCAGCTAAGAAAGTTCATTTTGTGTTCCTGTCTTTTAACTTAACATAAGGTTTCCTTTAATTATTTCAAAGTTCTTTATGTGTGCCCTAAGAATATATGTGCACTGAGTTGACTGCATTTGGTAAGAAATTTGAAGAGATTTTTGTATGGTTGTGCAGTAGAACTGTAAACCCGGTTTCTTATATTACTCTGGCAACAAAGAAATTAATTAAAAACAAAGTTGTCCTGATGTAAAATTCCATAGGTCAATGTATGCTAGTTGTTTTTTTTACCCGCATATTTCTCACAAAATAACAGTCTGGATGCCATCAACATCCAGTGGTTCCACACCAAGCAAAAATTACAAGAGTTAGATTACTTAATCACTTGACAATTCTTTTCTTCATTTGTACAAATTGTGCTGTTTTCCTAATACAGATTTTTGCTTCACAGGAAGACTTGTTGATTGTGGTAGAACAGAAAGCTTGATCTATACACTTAGCCAAGCTGAAAATTCTTGCTAAGACTAAGTAATACATGTCATGTTTGGGATGGGGGAATAGTTCATTCTGTTTTCAATTGCTTTTAATGGAGTCAGTAATGGTCTAAAGGGCCTGTGAGATCTCTCGAGTTAGTAGCTTTAATTGCTAAGTGCCTAGCTGAATTTGGGAACTGACCAGCGAAGATGTCTTTGTGCCACATCTGTCTTGCTTGAAACTATTTTGTACCATTAGGAAATTGTGAATGTTGGTATTTATTTACGTGAAGAAACAGAATAAACCTCACTGTTAGAATTTTCTAAGTAAAATCACCTGAGCTGGAGATAATCCAGAGATGGTTTCCTTACAACTCTTGTCCAAAAACAAGGAGACGGGGAGAAGGCTGAGAGAGCACAAGGACAATCATGATGATGCTTGTTTTGCAGGAGAGCTTTATTTAGCTTATTGCTAAATATTCCCCAACACTTTGCAGCACAATCTAAGGAGACGAAAGCTATTTAGGAACAGAGGGAACAGGGATGTGTGGGTCGGAGATGCCTGCCATAGTGAGAGAGTTTAACGAGTGTGAGGGAGGAGGGCAGTGACACTTAATTAGAGATTATTTAGTAACAAGCCGGTTCTTGATGTCTTTATATTTTTTGTGTGTGCATTGATAACATGCAAATGAGATGATATAGCAGGCTCCAGGGGCTGCTTCTCCATATGAAAGTGACACTTTCTATTTAGTGTTCAGGACTAGTGGCAGGGCTGGATTTGTGCACTTGGACAGTCGGAGGGGTGTTAAATAAATATCCTTACCGGCCTGGAGCTGGAGGGCTGAACTAGCAGTTCTCTAGGCTGTAGTGACACCTGGCGGCAATTTATATATTTATGTACTATTTGAAATCTTTCATTCAAAGATGGGGCAATTACCTACCTATGGTCTGCTTGCTTTTTTATTCCAAGCTGTTCTAGCTTGTGGCTTCTATATGTTGGCTATTCTTCTCCCACCGTCTTGCTTCTGACTCCTGGGAGTGTGTGTGTGTGTTTGAAATTGCTGAAACTAATGTTTTTTTTTACCTAGCTTAAAAATGTACTGAGGATTTTAATAGCAGATGTTTGTTCACATACACCCCCACCTCCCCATGTGTCTTACAGAAGCTACATGGAAAATGAAACGGTTTTATTATTTTTTCCCCCTCCCTTCAAAGTGCTGCAAGGTGTCTGTTTCATGAAGGAAATGAATGGGATAGTTTTCATTCTTCAAAGCCAAAGGCACACACAGTAGCTAAAGGAGAGCCCTGTCATCCCCTCCATTTTTAGGTCTTCTTGATCAGATAGAGATCCTGGGGTTCCTTGTTAGATACCCAGATATATAAGTGCATATATCCAAAATGTAACACAGAATTATTGGAACGGGAAAAAAACATAAAATTAATTGGCATGGCTTGAGGCAATCTTATAAATGTGCCAGGGCTTTTGAAGAAAGTTAATAATAAATCATTGTTACCAGAACCAGAAGTTGGTCATTGAAGCTGTGTGCCCTTTCAGGAGCAGGCAGGGCGAGAAGAAAAACTTATTAATTTTGAGGGAAATGCTGCTGCTTCATGTAATAGAAAAACAGCAGAAGTGAGTGGTTTGTGGGGTTTACAGCTACCGCATAAGGATGGAGATATACAGAGAGGGATCCACCAGACTTTAGCTAAGCTCTCAGGGTGCTTGCCGCTTTGCCTGCTCCATCTGAAGTCCAAATCTCAGTTCTTACTTCAAATCAACATGACCGTTGTACTTTAGGTGTTGCTAGTTGCTTTTTGAGGGGTGCCAGGCCAGGGAAAGAGGTAATTTGGGATGTATCTCCAAATGTAAGGACAACACAGTCCTTAGTCCAGGACTCTGCCAGGCAAGGAAGGAGTTTTAAGCACCTTCATGTCTTCCCTGCGTCAGCTAATTTTTAAGCTCTCTGTATTTGGGAGGGGGATACAGCTGAACTGTTTTGCCCCTCAGGTGGATCAGGAAGTTTCTTTGTAGACAGATTAGCCTTCCCAGTGTGCATTGTATAGATGCATTTTGAGGAAGTTTGTAAAAGTGTAAGAGGGCTTGCCATGTAAATAGTCCCTCATCAGTTTTACTAATACCATAATATCCATAGTGTTCAGTGATACTTCCCCCATTTTAATGGTGTGTCTGATACAGGGGTAGCAGAAAGATAATTTTTTTCAGAGGGCCATGGAAGTAGCGGGATGTCAGGTCATCTGACAAGGTTATAAAGGTGTTATAACTCACGCTACGTATAATTTTCTCCCTGTTTTCAAGCTGAGGAGAAATTTTCTTTTTTTTCTTTTTTNCTGTTGGGCAATGCAATCGAGTGGTTCTTGAATATAACAAATACTCTGAGGTGAGCAATGAGTAACCAAAAATAAATTAAATGCCTAACTTGCTAAAAAGAGAAGAGAATAGGTTTTCTTTTCAGTCTTTCCCTTTTGTGCTTCATTGTGAAATGAAAGTGAATGAAAAACTGCAGTTTCTTTATAGTGTGTGCCATTCAGAATCTCCTCCGGATGACAGCAGGGCAGCGCTTCAGCTGGGTGTCGGGGCTGTTGGGTTTTGCTGTTGCACACCATTCTTTTAGCAGCTACTTCATTCACAACTCTGTGTTACCTTCTACAATCCTATCTCTCCAGTGATGGATAGTGAAGCCAAGGGCAGGAGAACAGATTCTAGGATCAGATAAAGTACTGTTTCATTAACACGTTGCCTCTTGGAGATGGGGGAAGAAGGTTTTTTGCAGCAGTTTGTCCTTTCTGCTGCATTAGCTTTGCTGAGAACACGTTCACCCTTGTTGCTATCTGAGCAGGCAGTGTCTTCCCTTCGCTCCTTCAGCTTGGCTTTAGCCTGGCTTTGTGCAGGACTTGCTGGCAGATCACCAGCTTTATTTCTTCTCAGACACCTATAGAAAGACATGGTTTGCAATGAAAGCTGGTGGTTTGATTTCGGTTTTGTTTGTTTTTTGCTCCTGTCTTGGTACCTAGGCGTAGGTGAGGAAATGTGCCTAGCAATGGTAGGCAAAATTACATACAAGATGTAGGTAATTTCCTACCCCTCCCCAGATATATCACCTTAGAAGAATCATTCAGACTTCATAAATACTGGTAGAAATAAAGTAAAAAATAAACCCAAAATTACTTGAAAGTCAAAGGGAGTCACCTGTTCTGAAGGTGATAATTTCATTGCTGTCATGGTCTCCTGGCTTGTTTTGAATGGACCAAAATAGGATTTGTTAACAATAGAAATACTAGATGCCTTAACTGCCAGAGGTTGAGAGTACTGTGGCAAATTCAGTCAGAGACTACCACAGTGTTGTTTTTCTGCTCTCACTTGTTGAAGGTTGAAGTGCCTTCTGCAAATCACACTTGATCTCGAAAGCCTTGAATGAGAAATACAAGGTTTCTAGGATCTGTTCATATGGGACTTTGAAGCTGGCCCTGCCACCAGCAGGGGCAGCGACTAGGTGACATACTGAGATGTGTTCACACATGGATTATTCTGGGATTTACTCCTTTTTCTTGGTGTGAGGGTGCAGCTCTACGATTTTCTTCACACACTATATGCTTTTGTTTCAGCTGCTGGTTTCACTGTTGAGTCAACACCAGGCTGTTCTGTTCTTTGCAGGGTTTTCTGGCACTTCTGACTGGCTTGGCTGCTGGATCAAAGGACAGGGATTTCCCTCTTGCAGTGTGTGTCTTAGAGAGACCCAACCCATGGCCTCAAGTCAACATGTAAAATTTGTGGAGATTTTTTAGGAGAAATGCATCTTCTGAGTGCAGAACTAGCATAGGTTGTTTAGCTGCTGACCAGAGAGCTGATATATTCAGGGGAGACAACACGAGAAGGAAACCTTTAAAATCTTGCAGGTTTTGACACCTCTGCCCTTGCAGTTCATATTATTTTGTTGCTGACTGGAACGTGAGGGTGGTCTGTACCTTCAGACTTACTTACACTTTTCTGGCTCCTGCAGATCTCTAGGCCTTTTTATGAATGGTCAAGTGGGGCGTGCAATTACACAGTCCCCCTCTTTCCCTCTCCTGCTGGCATAGTGCTTTGCCTGAACCAAAGGGATCCCCACCAGGGATTGCTGTGACTGCAAGAACTAGGCTGATTTTCAGAAGTACTGGAATGAGATGCAGGTAATGGTAGAGGTGCTGTGCTGGTCCATACACTGTGCTATAAATGGTGTTCAAGCAAGAATGGTATCAGTATTGGGACAACCCTTCTATGGGTTAAGCTCTCAGGTGAAACTCCTTTGCCTTTTCAACAGCAAATTAACTTTTCTTAAAGTATGTTGCTGTGATTCTGTACGACAATTCAGGTCCCAGTCATGCATGTGTTTTTTTGACCATGCATTGTTTTTTAAAGTAGAAGCTATTAATAATCTTGTCCCAAAGTGTTTTTTATGTTATGCTGAAACCTGGTATTTTATTCTCTTCTGAGGATTTTGGCTTTTATTCTACGTGAGAAAAACATTTTGTTATTTATGATTAGAGTCTCATTTTTATTTTGTTTTTTTCCTTTTCCCTAATAGGTGATATACTTAATGAAACTGAATTCATCTGTTTCTGAGAGTAAAATATAATATCAAACATGCCTAGACTGCTGGTAACAGTTATCTGGTGTTGCATACCTGAACTCTTAAATTTATGAAGCCCTGTCTTTAAAAGTGTCCTTTTCCTCACAATATTCAAAGATGTCCCAGAACTATCACTCCTCTGATAATTAAAAACAATCCAGATATTGTAGGCATTCCTCCAAGACAGCACTCTAGGATATTGCTTTTAAATTGTGTTTAAAAACTTCCAGCCCTTTGGTAAAACTAGATGGCAGCTTTTGCTTGTGGAATGCAAACACAGGTTTTCTGCTTGAGTGTTTATTAGTGTATTTATGCACACTCATTTTAATGTTGAATTCTCTCCTTTCTGCAGGCACAACTTCAAGACACTTAAGAGTACTTTGGAGTGAGCTGGCAGGAAGCCTTTCCACACCACAGTGGCAATAACCGTGTCTGTCTTCTGGAGATGATGAACCCCAGCTTGTGCACAAAAGACTTACGGTTGATTGACATTCATACAGTACACAATAGTCATGGTTATGCATTTTTGTCCTCCCTTTACTTGACACCTGCATGTTTCCAGCCATCAGTGATGAAGTCTGTACTGGGTCTGCTAACTTTTGGTCTGTTTTCAAGAGCTCTGAGTGACAGGTACTGTAAACATCCTACACTCTCAGCTGTGGAAACTAAGAAAGCTGGGAGAAGGCTGTTTACTCTCCCTGCCTTGGAAATCGTCTGGTGGGCAAGGATGGAATATTGCGAGCTCTGTGTTGATAGTATTTCTGACAACTGTATTTCATATTTTACACTATGGTGTCAATAAAAAAAAAAGGCATTATAATGTGTCATCAGTGTTTCCTGTTTTAATCGAGGTCAGAAGGGTTTTAAAATATGCTTTGGCTGCACTGGTGGCTTGAGGGAAATGGAGGCAGTAATACACTGATACTTTTGTCCTTAAGCAGTGATTAAAACAGACCTGTCACTCTGTTTAGAGGCAGTGGTACACAAGTTACAGTGTGGGTATCCTCAGGATGACACATCAGTACTGTATTTAATCATAATCATCCCTAAATGTGTGGGTTTTGTTTTCTAAGACTCGCTCAAATCTCGTTCCCTACCCAAAGGGGCTAGAAACAGAGGTCAGAAGGCAAAAAGGTTCTAGGGGACTCAAATTTCAGTTCCTTTTTGAAAAAATCTCAGAGGTATCAACAGTGATTAACTCCACTTCTAAATTAGCTGAATTAAACATACAAAGGTATTTGCCTTTATGTTTTCTACTTGGTGCTCCCTGCCACTTGCCTCCCAGACTATACTTTTTGTACTTCGTCCTGGCAATCTTCCTTTTCCTCCTTTTGTTACTTTCATTGTATTTGCCGTCAACCCAGTGGAACTGCTCATTTTAAATACAGAATAAGATCAAAATAATAATTTTAAATCTAATGTCCTGCTGACATGGTTGGAATCTTCACAAAGTGTAGTTTTGCAGCTCATCTTAAGCAGTGACTTTGGCTTCTTATTTCTTCAAGATTTTTTTCATAATACAGTTAAATTCAAAGATCACCCTGTGGCTCCTTTTGCAATAGCATTCCTATGTCTTCAGATCCTGCTGCTTCAGCTTTTCAGCAAAGGCATTTAAATAGAATAGCCCTTATTTCAAATATTTTCTAAGAGTTTAAATATTGGGGTTTGAAAAGCAATGGGAATGGGAAGATACCAGGATAATAGTAAAAGATTGTGTAAGGATTCTACAAAATGGACAAAAAGAATTCGAACCTTTAGGCAGAGCTAAAAAACCCCAAGGTCAGTTATTTGAAGCAATAATCATTTTTGAGGCTCTGGCTCACCTGCCTTCTGGAAAAAGGAACTGGAGGGGAAGCCAGAGTCCCAGGGCCAGTTAGTGCTGCAGGCAAGGAGTGAGTTCAGGCGCAAAAGGACAGTTGGGGTCTGGCTGTGCAGTAACTCACACCAGTGCTTCATCCTCATGGGGTTGTAACACATGGTTTGTGTAGTAATTTCTGAGAAAAGCAGAGTTAGCCTCCTAAAATGATGGCTTTAAGGAGACATCAGCTGTTCAGACTAGTCAAACAATAGAGGGGGTGGCATGTCCTCATACGTGTGGCTCTCTTGGCAGAGAGAGGTTTCCGAGGGTGGTGGAGCACAGGTCCACCCTCCGTTGCATGGTGGTAGTGTAGGCTGTGCTGTCCAGGAAAGACAACCTCCTGAAAGGAGGGAACGTCCTGAAATTGTGGGGAGTGGGGGTTTTATATTATTCGTATTTAGATTTGCTTTAAATTTGAAATCATCACTTTGTGTCAATCGAAAAAAGTTCTCTGTTCAGCATTGTTTGTTTGTGCATTTAGTAGTGAGAGTCTATATTTGCTTTCATCAGTGTAAGTTGGGACTGTTGGAGTCTTATAAGTTCTTCTTGCCCGTGCTTTCCTGCCCTTTTACTTGTGCTGACTTTAATGTTTATTTAAACTACAAGCTAATTCAGTGGCTTGACCCTGCTGAAAGCTAAATAAGCAGAAGAGCTTTTACGTGGATCAGCTGAGTAATGGCTTTTTCCACCACTGTGATGTAGAGGAAAAGGCTACTGGAAGATGCTAATTTTCTTTCAAATATGGCTACTTTTCAGCAGAGTGAGATAGAGTTTTTCTAAATAAATGACAACATCCTAAAAATATGAAATGGTGAAATTGCAGAATTTCATATAGGTTTGTATTTTATTTGATGCTAAATTCTTCTATTAATGTTGTTCGAATGCAGTTGCAAGTATGGTGCTAAAACAAATTCAGATAAAACTGTTTTAATTTTTCTTTTAATTTTTTAACATCATCTATGCTTCTCTTTGAAATGTTTCTTTGTAAAGTCTAATAACCAAACTGGGCTGGTAATAGGGAGCAACCAGTAATTTTATTAACTCCAGACCTTTAATTGTAAAGGTATGCTCTGATGCACTTGCACCATACTGAGCACTGTATAAATTGCATTATTTCTTGGTCGTGGAGGTTTTTTTTCCCCAGGTATCACTTGCCAAGCCAAAGGCAGACATTATGTCCTTTTCTCTCATTAATCTCAGACTTCAAAGAGTTTAAGATTCTTTCCAGTCTATCAAATACATATAGAGCTTTTCCATTGTGAAAAAAACATACAGGGCTGTTTCCAAAGCCTGTTCCCAGTAATGAGTTTTGGCTTGCATCCATGGAGAGGTAATCTGGAGAGATGGCTACCACAGCAAATCATCTGGGGGAAATTACTGATTGTGGGGTTGGGCAGTTCTTTGGTTTTGTTTGTTTGTGGGGGGTCTGGGTTTGTTTGTTTTCTTGAAGGGTGGTTCTGCCAAGATGCAAAAGGAACTTGCTGCAAGTGATCTTTGGCAGCGGCCATGGCAATGCATGGGAGTCCTTGGGCAGAGTTGTTGCTTGTTTGGAGATTGCAACGTGACCTTGAGGTTTACAAGTGAAATATTAGAAAAACATCGTATTAAAAGTTTCAAAGAGCTGCTAGTGAGGGGAAGTAAAGATGAAGGGGGAAGAGAGGTAACTGACTCGACATCCAAAGGGTGGAAGAATCAACAATACTGTTGATTTTAAGTGTAAACACTTCCTTGATAATACAGGGAAAGAAAGCAGCAATTGTCCTTGATGCTTATACAGAAATCACTTTTTATAAATCTCACTATCACCAATTCTAATTCATTACAGGAGAATGTAAAGGTCTATGACAAGCTATTCCACTTTGAAGACATGTATCTAAATTGCAGAAGAAAAGTTTTGAAGAGTTTGCTTTGAATGAAAGAGGAGAAGTAAAACATGTTATGTGGGCCTCAGTCCTGGTTTGAGGTAAAACGGAGCCAATTTTCTGTTCAGTAATTTCACTTTTTTTAGCTGGGCCTCTCCTAACTAACTGAACTCTGAAATGAACAGCAGATTGTTCAGCAGTTTACTCACTCTCAGGGTGATCACACCCAGGGATGGTGCAGAGAGGCCCTGACACTTACTTAGTGCTAGAACAGCCAAGGGCAGGGAATTGCATTCTTTGCCCCGTTGGAGGGTGGGAAGCGGAAAAGCCTCAAGGGGTCCCCCCTGTGGGGAGGAGAGGACAGGACAGGGGACCCCAAACTGACCAACTGGGGTCTTCCATCCCATCCACATCACCCTCAGTAGAAAAGCTGATCGACAGGTCAACTCTTTTTCTTCAATGTCTGACTGTCTGTTTGTCTGCCTTAGATCCTGACCTGAGCATTCCTGACTCCATTTTTGGAATGCTCCTGTCAGNGGCCTCTCCTAACTAACTGAACTCTGAAATGAACAGCAGATTGTTCAGCAGTTTACTCACTCTCAGGGTGATCACACCCAGGGATGGTGCAGAGAGGCCCTGACACTTACTTAGTGCTAGAACAGCCAAGGGCAGGGAATTGCATTCTTTGCCCCGTTGGAGGGTGGGAAGCGGAAAAGCCTCAAGGGGTCCCCCCTGTGGGGAGGAGAGGACAGGACAGGGGACCCCAAACTGACCAACTGGGGTCTTCCATCCCATCCACATCACCCTCAGTAGAAAAGCTGGTCGACAGGTCAACTCTTTTTCTTCAATGTCTGACTGTCTGTTTGTCTGCCTTAGATCCTGACCTGAGCATTCCTGACTCCATTTTTGGAATGCTCCTGTCAGTCACGGAGTCCAGTCTGGGACTTTTCCCGATGCCTGCTGGTGACGTGATTGTCATCCTGGGAGCTTGATACCATTTTGTATCTATTTCATTATTTTCTTCCTTTTTTTTTTTTTTTGTTTTAATTTTAGAATTAATACTTCACTAAAGCAGTTTGGTTCATTTTAAACTCATAAATCTCCTTATCCTCCTCTTCTGCTTTCTTTTTGGGGGAAGGAAGGGCCATGTGTCAGTCTGGTTTTGGTAATTTTGGCTGAAACCACGACAGTCCTAACTTCCCCTGAAACGAGAGAGCAAATTCTAGGTTTGAATTTTCTCTGTCCTATGACTGAGATAAAAACACTTAAAAGCAACTGTTCTGCAAAATGCAAACAGGTGTGGAACATCTGCAATGCAAATACACATTTGTATGCAAACAATGATTTCTTTAAATCTTAAGGCTACATTACCTTAAAATCTGAGCAAATACTTTGATTCAGGTTTTCTTCAAAATTACGTTCCGTTTTTTCAAAACTTTTCTTTTGTTAATGCATTATTTTTAAAAGCACGTTTAGTTAAACCAGACTGCAAAAGCTGAAGCATCTTTTATTCTGGTGTGAAGCTTTTGGTTCTTGTCAGCTGTGGCCTCCATCCAAGACCTACTTAGCTACCGTTAGGCTTTTGTTTCCTTATTCTTGACCTTTGGTTCTAAGGATGTTAGTATGAAATATGCTTTTGTAGCAACCTTTATATAATAAACAAGCTTCAACTAAGCATTGCAGTCTATAACTACAAAGTACCTCGGGAGAGGTGAGGGCTTGTTAATTTTAAGTAGCGTAATATAAATGTAAATAACAGCTCTCAAAAAAGGAGGGTGGAGTGAGGCTGTGTTGTATAAGCTGTATGTTTGCAACATCCTCCACGAGAGGATCCAGTTTTGTTCCTGCTGCAGTTGCTGCCTTGGTCCCATTATTAAGCTGTTAAATAATACTGCAGAAAGATAGGCTGGCTTTGGACAGACTCTGTGCTTTGTTTTCGCCATTGAGAAAGAAGATGACACTTCCTGTGCAGATGCAGAACCCCATGTTGCTTAGGAGTCTCTCTCTCTTTGCAGTGAAGCATGTTTCCCAAAACCGTGCCATCACAAAGCCTGTTTGTCTCACTGTGTTCCCACCTTTCACTGTGATTTGGAGAGTGTGTTGCTCCGTTGTTCTGCTGGGGAAGCAGAAAGGATGTGCTTATTGCAAGAACCTATATCATAAAGGCCACCAAGAGCTCCTTTGTGTGCTCCTGTTGTGATGCTGTCTTCCCACGGGTGCCGGGCGGGCGTTCAGCTCCTCTTCTGGTGATGGTATCAGGTGTGCACTTACAGGGCAGCCCCCAGCTTCTGGAGTTGTACTGAGAGCTGCCCAGCTACGGCAGCATGAAAGTCAGCTCCAGGCCAGCCTCAACCCACTTTCTGAGACCCTCAGCATATTCTTAAGTTATAGGAGGGTCCAGCTGACCCTGTTTCATTACTTAGTTCAGCAGAAATACACTGAGTGTTGCCAACAACAAAGGATTTCTGGGCTTTGCATCATTTGAAGGCTGCTTTTTTTCCCAGCAGTTTCTGTATAGCCTGAAGCACCTGCTGGCTCAGGTGTTCTGAAAAAGTGCTGCTAAAATAACTGCTGTGATGGGCAAGGGATAGGTTGATGTTGACAAATGAAATAATTCCAGGATCTATGAAATTCATCTTTTGATCCTTGGCCAGAAATAGGTGGCTACTAGCTGAATTTTGTGCGACTTGACTCGCTTGTGAACAGCTTTGGTAAGGATCTTGAGATGCCACAGGATTGTGCTTAGTACATAAAGCACAGATGAAACATGCATCAGTGGTGGACTTCCCTCCCTGCCTCCCCTTTTTAGCAGTGCCCATACTCTCTGCATTCATGTTAATGGACCTGACAATTGAGATTTGCAGATTGTGCAATTTAATGTGACATATTTAAAAATTGTGTAGATGTGGCACTTAAGGACATGGTTTAGTGGTGGACTTTGCAGCGTTAAGATTTATGGATGGACTCAGTGATATTAAAGGTCTTTTCCAACCTAAGTCATTCAATGATTCCGTGATTCTAATTGACGAAATGGTCCAATATGCTTTGTGCTGCCTGCATGAAAGAGCAGGTCAAATCTAAGGTGAAACAGATCATTTTATTGCCTTAGAGTAATTGTGCATAGCATACAGCCTTTCAAATTAGAAGTGACAAAAACCAGTTGTCTCTGTTAACACTCAGAGTAGGTATGTGACACAGTGTGTGTATTTGTAAAAACGGGAGTGACCAAACTTGTCTGCTCTTCACTGAAAAGTCCTGACACTTGTGAGAAGTCCCATGGCCACTTGTGTTCTTGGCTAGAAGTCTGTTATGGTGACTCCTGTGGGCCCTCCTGATAACAGTTGCAGGGCTTCCCCTCCGACCCCAGGAAAGAGATGTGCTGAGGGTATTAAGCACTTACTTGTCCTGTTGAAAATGAGGAGCATTAGCTAACTTCTGTGATTAGCTTTGCTGACCCCTGCGTGCTCTAGAAGTCTCGGTACACAAACTGAGGGGTGCTTGGTGATACCATACCTTGGGAGACAAGCTCTGCTGCTAATAAAGATCTGTTTTCTGATACTTGAAGTGGCAAATGTCATTCTGACAGTGTGTACATAGATCACGCGTTCCCTAAGGGTGCAAACAGGCAAATGGATCCAGAGGGGTAAATGCCTGTGCCACCCGTGGCTCTCAACGGCAAGGAGAGCCCGTTGATGGAAGGGATCTAACAACTCGCCCTCCCTTCTCATCTCTCTGGAAGGGCGTAAAAGCGCTTTCCAAAGCTGCCCCCTGCTCCTTTTCGCCTCCCAGTTTGGGGCCCGTAGCGCTGTGGGACTGTCTAACGCTGCGCTCCAGGGAGCGCCCAGAAGTTGCCCCGCAGTCCTCCGGCGCGCGTGTCTATGGTGCGGCGAGTCGCCGCTCAGTCCTCCGGCGTCTATCTCTATGGTGCAGCGCGTTGCCGCTCTGGCCTCCGGCGAGCGTCTCTATGGTGCAGCGCGTTGCCGCTCTGGCCTCCGGCGCTCGTCTCTATGGGGACGCGCGTTGCCGCGCTGGCCTCCGGCGAGCGTCCATATGCTGCCGCGCGTTCCCGCTCTGGCCTCCGAAGTGCGTCTCTATGGGGCCGCGCGTTGCCGATCTGGCCTCCGGCGCTCGTCTCTATGGTGCCGCGCGTTGCCGCTCTGGCCTCCAGAGCGCGTCTCTATGGTGCCGCTCTGGCCTCCGGCTAGCGTCTCTATGGTGCCGCGCGTTGCCGCTCTGGCCTCCGGCGCTCGTCTCTATGGTGCGCCGCGTTGCCGCTCTATCCTCCGGAGTGCGTCTCTATGCTGCCGCAAGTCGCCGCTTTGTCCCCCGCCCCAAGTCTCTATGGTACCGCGGTCTTCCACGGCACTGACACTTCGCCACCCCTCCCGTATCCCGGAGGGCGGTTACTGGCATCCTCCCCAGCAAAACTCTCTTCTGCTGTGGGAAAGCACTGAACACCCTCCCAGGTGAATAACCGCATTTTTTGTACGGTTTGGGGAAAATGGGGCCTTCCTCGGCCCCGCCTCCCGACCGCTCTGGCCCCGCCTCCGAACCGCCTCTCGCTGTCACTTGGA
>VXBJ01003859.1:9106-25652 GCA_013400055.1 Nycticryphes semicollaris
CCCTCCGCTCCGCGCGCTGCCCCTCTTAAAGGGGCCGCGCCCGCCGCTCCGCTGCGGGGAATGGGATTTAAAAGTCTCTCTCCCATAGAGCCTGGGGACTCCCCCGCGCCCTCGAGGTGTCCTTCCCTGGACGCCACGAAGCGGCCGAGCGGCCACGCTCTGAAGGGACGTGCGTGTCCTGCCACAAGTGTGGATTAATTATTCAGGCGTGTTTCAGAGCAAACCTAAGCGGCTCTTCCGTTTCCCAAATGTACCCGTATTTGTGAAATCCCAACACACACCAGACGTAAGGGAGCACACAGTCCAAAACAGGCCGAACCATGACTCATTAGATAGCTGCAGCAAGATCATTAAGGGCAAAATTAATCTTAGAGCGTCAATGCACTCCAGAGACTCAATTTAGAGCCCGCTCCTGTGCTTAATGGAGAGACTCCAACTGGCCTTGGGCAGGTTTGAATGTGGCCTGCACAGCATTTTGGGGAGGAAGCTCGGTGCCCCCACGGTTGATGGGAATGGGGTTTAACCCCTCGAGTCAGCCCAGCCTTGCACCAGGAGTGACGTGGGGAGAAGGGGGTGCGCTATCTTAAGGGACAGAAATGCGTACCACGGCCAGCCTTAAGGAGTGACAAAGAGTTGGAGCTTTTTAAGGTTGAGCTTCAGTGTTCCTGCCTGTGGTCCCAAAACTAGGCAAAGACCTCCTGAGGCCTTTCTCCTCTACTACAGCGTTGGTGATCACGATGATGAAATGCTGCTTTGATGATTTGAGGGGAAGTGTGAGAGGAGACAAATTTTTGGAAGCTATCACTCTGGATGAGGATTTTCTCTTCTCCTGCTGAACCTCCTTTCCTTCTAGATTTCTTACAGATTTGGCAATGGAGCAATTAATTGAATCAGGCATAATGCACAGGGATGTTCTGGGTTACGTAGCCAGCTGCCTGCCACAGACAGCAATCAAGTCACTCCCTGGCCCCAAGAGCAATGTGGGGAGGACCGTACGGCAGCCCCTGTGTCTCCCACATTCTGGGATCCAGTATGTGCTATGTGCACTGGTGCAAAGAGTCTGGAAATCCCGAGAGACGAAGACGTGGCTTTGGAGGGTGACCTGGTATGAAATGTAGAAACTGGGTTTATCGATGGTGGCAAGATCTTGATGAAGAGCTTATGATTTCAGCCTCCCCCCTTGAAAGCTCGACCATACACCGCAAGATGCAGCGTTAACTATTACTGGCCTAGCATTTCCCTTTCCTTCCCTATTTACTCTCAACAGTCCACCTGCGCAGCAACTGTTTGGCCTTTGGGACAGCTTTGAACGTATCAGATTGCAGAGATTAATGATAAAGGGAAAGCTCAATCTCCGCAAGAGCTTCTCCCTGCTCAGCACTGAGGTGACCAGGACTTTGTGGCATCCCGTTCCCACAGAGTCACATCTTCCCAGGGACCAACTGCCCCTTGTGCCAAGCTGGGGTGGTCCTTACTGGTGTTGGCCGGGACGACTGCTCTCCTCCAGTTGCACGCAGCCTTGAGCAGGGACGCTGATGACAAACTCATTCCAGCACAGGCGCTGCAGATCCTGCCTGGGCCAGCCCTAAATCTTTCTGGGAATAATCAATTTTATTATTTATTTATAGGTGTTATTTATAGGCAGAGGCTTTCACTAGGTAAAACTTGGGGTTTAGGCTTTTGCTATACCAAGGGAGGGGGAAAAAAAGGTCATGTTATTGGCTTGGGGTCCTATTTCAGCCTTCAAGAACTGGAGAAAACAGGAGAATGGATTCTGTTTAATCCCTGAATTTATTTGAAAGCTGTTTGCAAACTAAAAGCAAGTGCTCCTGTCCCTGGGGAGGGAATCTAAGGCAGGAAGGGGAGATGTATTACAGAAGATAGTGCGTCTTATACAAATATATGGTCAATAAAAAAAACACACATGAGTTTTAGTTCTTCAATGTGAGAAACCCAAAGTTTAAAGCTCTTTCATGGTGTGGATTTCTCTTGCCTGGTGGGACAAGAAATTAAAATAAAAAATATTTCTGTATTTTCCAGTGGTTTCAAATTCAACACCCAAGCTTTTTAATTCATTTTAACAATTAATTTAAATATTTTTAAATTTTTCTCGCAACCTGTGACCCCAAACCCTGCTGATTTAATCTCACCTATTCCAAGCAGGACTCTCACCTCGCACTACGCGACTGCCATCGCAGTGCCCACCCCCAAAACCCCTACACTGTTCCCCTGCCCTGTTCTGAGGACCAGAGGCCAGCCATGGGGTTTCCCATGGTGAGACAGATCCGAAAGACTTAGATAACCTTCTTAATGTAGATGTCTAAAAGTAGCTCTCCTGGAAAGGAGGCCGAATCACCTTGCATCTGCACAAGATTGCCCTGCATGGAAAATAATTCAGCGTGGGCAGTGGGTAGGAAATGAGACTGTTCTCGCAGTCGTACTCTCCCTCCTACTCGAGTCGGTGCCTTTGCTAGAGAGGAGACTGTGTACAGCATGAAGGACGTTTCTTCCTCGAACCTCATTAAAACTAATTAAATAGCTTACAAAAGTATTTACGAAAACAAATTTTAAAATGGCAAAGGCATGCCAACAAGGAAGATATTTCTAATTCTGCCGGTGTCTTTTTGTGGATTTGGAGTCGGTTCAGAAGTGCACACTTGGAAGGTAATTGCTGACAGCATGCAGAATCCATCAAGCTATAATTAACATGCTACTATTATTCTAATTGCCTCACTCAAGCTTCTGTGTTTTTTAATTGTAGAGCAATTTGCCAATAGAGAATTTAATTACAATACATATTTTATACATTTTGGGACAAAGTACCATTATTTCCACTTCAGCAAAAATGTTCCTCAGCTTTTAATAACTTGCTTTATTCTTTTCTAGGATTTTTTTTTTGCTCGATAAAGGGATTTGACTGCAACCTCTTGTGAAATTAGTAATGATATAATATACAGGAGTGCCTGGAGGCTTTAGTTTGGATCATGACTCTATTAAGCGAGGAACTGTACATACATGTAGCAAGACACAGCCCTGAGGAGCTTGAAATCTAAACAGAGAAGACAAACTGAGGTGAGAACAGAAGTATTATCCCTGTTTTACAGCTGGGGAACCAGAGCCACAGATGACTCACCTTAGGTGACCCTGCACACCTGGGGCACAGCCAGGAACTCACACGAGCCCTGAACACAGGGCACCCTTCATCTTGAACATGAACTTATTTTCTGTCTCCTGGTTCCTCCAAAACTATATCCCCGTACTTTGATTTGCAGACCAGACCTTCTAAATAACTTTTAACCATCTCAGATCTACAGATCACTTTTCACAAATGCCTTGGCTTTCAGAGCAAGACCTGGCACTGAGCAGGAGCCCTGGTGAGGCTGCAGAGTACCCCAGTGGAGGTGACATGCTGAGTGGATGATGACAGCAATCCTGCCAGGCTTTGTGAGGGATGTGTTTGATTCTCCTGGGGCAGGCTGAAGATTGGAGGCAGTGAAGCAGAAAAGCATGGACCTTAGCTCATGTTGACCATCCTTGCTTTTGCCAATTTTTTCTTCACTCCATCACGGTGCTTCTGTCTGCAGGGCCACAAATCTCCCTGTAACAAAGTCTATCTTTTTCTAATAATGCTCATGGTGGCTTTCTACCTAACAATGATGGTGCTGAGGTTTGTAAAATATCTGAAGCCCATGGCTACAACCCCTTGTGTTGTCACCCTGGTGTGTTGATACATCAATCAATATTATCATGGTGACAAATACTTAAAAGTGTTACAGGAGGTGTGTTGTGGGGAGTGTACAAGATCACAGTGATTATTCAGCACAGCAACAGTCACATTTATACATAGCAAACAGTGGTCTTTGGTATCAGTTGCTCATGGCAAGCTGCAATAGTTTGACTTCTGGCATCCAAGTTGCAAAAGATGGTTTCTCTGGTATGACCAGATCAACCAAAGCATCAGCATTCCAGAGGTTTATTACTTGATCTAGTTACACCAGATCTGCAAGGACAATTTCATGGCATCTTGCCACCTGAAGATGGTCTCTCTCTCTCTTGGATCCCAACCCTGCTCCTCAGAGCTCGTTTTGTTGGAACAACCTGCGAGATGTATGACGTGATCCAAAAGTGCCTAGCAGCAATGACTAATGATAACATCACTTCTCACTGCTGTAATGGATGAAGCCGATTCAGCTTAGCAAGAGGCAGCACATGACAGTGAGAATTAAAGGAAGAGATGATCAAGTAAAGCTTCGGGATGGGGTCACTGGCAGTGCTGACACCAAAGTTTAGCTTGGGTTCAAACTCCAAAAAGTTTGCCTTGCAATGACACATAAGCCTTTTCTTCTCTTAAAATTAGAGACCAGTGCTTGAACTCTGATCCTCCTGGAACATGAAGTCTTTGATCAAGACCAGATCATGCTTCATTAATGTGAAAGTTCACTCAAGTAGCTGCTGTCATTTCATTTTTCACAGACAAATTGCATTCCCAGCCTGGGACTGGCGCACACAGTCAGCAGAAGAGGGTGCAAAGAGCTAGATCCAATTAACTAAATCCATGTTCTGTCACAATGTTGCCATCTCTGATCCTTTTGTTTTTCCCTCTTGAAGGAGCTGTTTTAAAACTTTTGTATAAATATATGTTTATTTATGTCCTCTTTTTAAAAGTATACTGTCAGAATAGCATGAGAGCAATTTACTGTCAAAACAGAAAAGGGGAGAGAAAGCAGACTGTTAACATGAGAATATGGTCTGCCATTTGGGTTGGCAAATGCATTAGAAGAGAAAGGGTTTGGGTGTAAACGTGTGGTACTCGAACCTGAAGCTTACACTCAACTGCTTAAAGCATGTTTCTACAGACAAGGCCGTGGACTAGCTCCAGAACTGGAAGAAAGCTGGTAGACCTGAAGTCTGAACACTGTCTCTCCGCTTGGATCACACATTTCAGCACAACATCACTCTTCCCCAGTCATGCTCAAGATCCAAAATCCAGAAGTTTCTCCAAGCCCAGAGACTTGGCCCTGTGCACGAGCTGGCAGGTATCGGGGTTTGCTCTTCAGATCTGATCTTGGACTCAGATCTGTGCCGAGCCTCTGACAGCAAGAGCAGAGCTGGAGACATAGCCATTCCCGACAGTGATGAGCGCGAACAGTGTTTATGCTATGAAGAGCTCTATTTAACTGGCATAATAACTATAATTATATGGTGTAACTTCGTTTCATTGCTTTCACCTCTAGGCTGAGATGGAAGCGTGAAGTTCTTGCAGCCCCAGAGGAATGTGTTAGATGAAACAGTGCGAGCGGAGCAAGGAAGCTGGGATCCAGCTACAGATAAAATAGGAGCCACCTGTCCCTGCTTGGAGAATAATAATAAAAAAAAGGTTTAGAAATATCAGAGGAGGAGGAGTTTAACTTCTCTTTCAGACAGGGTAGGGATGCTTTAAATCAAGACTATTTCTTCACTCCAGACAAGCCTCCTCTGGAAAGGGTAAGAGAATTCAGGTGCATCTGAAAAGTAGTAAATGCTTTATTTCACTGCATAACTTTGCCTCAATGTAAGTGCAAAAATAAGCCACCAGCTTGCTTAATAAAAGTAACGGGCTCCAAAGGATTTCCAGAGTAAAGCTTGTATTTCCTTGCTGATAGCTGTTGACTTCCAGTGACTTTCACAGCAAATGAAGGTAACTTCCCCCCTCCACGCCCACTCCCCCAAAACAACCCACATCTCTGTGTGGGCTCAAAACATTGGTAAGAAAACCCCAAATGAAGTGAGTGCAGGGTGTCCTCTCAAAAAGCTGTTCAAGCTGAGTATTTATTTACTAGCTCACTGTCAAGACTTTATATTACAGATGAAGGGCGCCATCAGCAAGGGTGGTCTCTGTCTGGCAGCATTTTCAAGGCGACTTTAAGCTAAGTTGCACAAATTATGCCTGTTCTCAAAGGTCCAGATCCCATATAACAATTAAAGGAAGATGATTGCAGAATGACCACAGCAGCCAGATTTTGGAAGGATCTGGCAAGCAAGTGCTGCCTTGCAGGTCAGAGCTAGTTTTTTCCAACCGTTGTACTTGATTTTTATCCATACTGGAAATGGGGCAAGACACCTTGTGACAATTTTTA
Source organism: Nycticryphes semicollaris (assembly GCA_013400055.1). Lineage (NCBI taxonomy): Eukaryota > Metazoa > Chordata > Aves > Charadriiformes > Rostratulidae > Nycticryphes > Nycticryphes semicollaris. The sequence continues at coordinate 15,223 of VXBJ01003859.1, forward strand.
TTGGTACTCAGTTACTGCCTCTGTGATTACCATGGGCTATTACTACCAAACTGCTTCTTATTGCTTCATCTGGCTGCAAGATATTAGGATTTGTCTGCTCCTTCATTATACTTTGATCCCTTGTTTAGAAAAGAAATCTGTTTCCTTGCTATTGAGTGCTTCATTCTTGGCTTGGGACCGAACTTCAGGCTGATATTTCTGCTTGGCCCTTGAAGCCAGCTATTAACCACACTTCTTGTCCTGCTGGTACCACCCAGGAGTGCATCAATGGTGCAATACAAATGGCAGAGCATCATTATATGAAGATCAAAATATGTGGCAGGGCCCTGCTGTGGCTTAGAGGCTCTGAGAAGAATCTCTCAAAATATCTTAGACATCTGCCATGTGTAAAATCTCATGATTGTTCTTCAAATTCTTCTGCGGATACATCACCCTGTCTCTCTCTCTGTCTCCCTCTGCTAGCGCATGTGCTTCTTACCACCAGTGTGTGACATAAGCGTTGTTTTCCTCCACAGTTATTCTATGTTTTCAATACCTGAAGTCATTATCCTCCATTTTGAGAAATCTTAAATCACTTCCATAGTGCACAGTTGGGATGACATGAAGGATTATGACTTCATGTGGGAATAAAGAGGAGCAGATGAAGACTTAATAGACACGGATCCTGTTTTATGCCAATGCCATAACTAATTAGAAACAGGGGGAAAAAAAGTAGATGGAATCTGTCTCAAACAGAGCTTGCTGTGGCATATGAGTGACTCTGTAGCATCACTACACCATCATTTCAGTAGTTGGACAACTTTGTCCACAAGTGTGGTGGTGGATGTTTGGGAGTTGTATAAGACGTGTGTTTCCAGTGACATACGTTTCTCATGCATTTTCTTCATCTCCCTGCAAGATGCAAGTGACCATGGGAAGTTTCAGGAATGAATAAAGAGCATTTCTGTTATATCCCAGGAGGATTACATTCCTTTTGCCTTTGAGATGAGGTTTCCACCAATTTAGCAGTAAAGCTCACACAGAAATAATGGAGTTGAATTTGTTACCAACTTGTGATCTGGAGGCAGTGCTGTGTGACGAGGCAAAAGATGCCTCATGCACCCTGCCACCCAATTTTAAAAAAACAATTAAAAAACCCCCAAACCCATCAAAACCTCCTCCCCAGTATAATGTAATTTGTCTCTTAGACTGAAGAGAATTACATTGAGCTATGCTGCTCCAGAGAGGAGCTAAACTCAAGCAAGATTTCTTTTTGCACTTTAGCTTCCATGCTTTTCTTCAAGAGGGCTAAATTATTCCCCTTCCATCCCAGTTGGCCAGAGCCTCTTCGTTCTGGGCTACAGCATCACCTATGCTGGTTTGGAAAATCCATAATCAAGCACCTTGAAGATAAGGCCGTATCTACCAGCTCCCTCACCTAGTTAGGGCAACATCATCTACTCCCAGGGCACCAAGAGCAGGTTCTTGTTGAGGACAGCTTAGAGAGAAGGCAACATCCAACAGAAATGCCAGATGAGAAGGTGGGAAATGAGAAAAAATGAAACTTGCCTCCTGCTTGAAGAGGTTTTTGTAATCATTGAATCCAGCTGGCAGCGATGCAGCAAATAGCCACATCCCCTGGGCACAGGCTCGTGACTCACTGACACCAACAAGTACAGGCTTGCTGAGAGGAGGAAGGGGAGCCGAGCTCCTTCTGCTCCCTCAGCACCATCTGATGATACGCCAGACTTTGGATGTGAAACCCCTCCCTTTAAACCAGGGCTGCCTGTAGTAGAAGTACAGTCTGCTCTCCCCAGCCTTTCTGGGGTTTACAGGGTGTCTGTGTGCTGTGGCTCCCTGGCTTTTCCAGATGGGCTACACCTGTGAGGAGAAAATCAGCTGCAAGTTATCAACTGCCAATCTTATGTCACAGGCACCACATACACTTCTCCAACCTTCTGTCCTTCAAGGGATCTGTGAGGGTGAAATGGCAGGCAATAAATGCTGGTTTTGTGTGCAATGACCTTGCTGGCTATTTTGCCAGAAATACCAGAGCTGTACTTCTGATGACTCCTTTTTCTTGGCTCTAGAACTTCTCCTTCTTTCAGTCAGAGGGGAACGGCTCTGGAGTGTGTTGGGTGCTTTGGAGTGCTTGGTGGAGCCTCGTGACACTTGGGATGTGCCCGGCTACACCATGAGGGGTAAGTGAATGAGAATCACTTCTCTTGTGAAATGACTTTTTTTATCAAGTGCTGTTTTGTTTTGTTTGCCTCCAAACATGACTAGTAATGGCTGGGTGGCTCTATCTGAGCTACTGTGTTGTTTGAACTGATGCCTCTGAGGTGTTTCCTTGGAACTTCAGATACCTTCTCTGCTGTCTGCTTTTGGCCATGTTCAGGAGGGGTTGCTGGTTCCGATGTCTAGGGTGTTTTCAGATGCTTTCTGTAAGGACTGATGGTTTTCCTTGCTTCTTTGGCTGGTGGCTTTGAGATTGGAGGAGCAGTTCTCCTAAGTATCTTCCTGAGCAGAAGGCAAACAGGCAGAAGGTCTGTAAGTAGCACCATGCATATAGGTAATACAAAGCTCAGACTGGCTTGCCTCTGAGATACCCAGATTGCATAGATTTCAACAGCTTCCTTACATATGGCAGCCTGCAGGTGATTAAAATCCTCTGATAGATCATTCATAATTTAATAGGAGTTAGCTTGCTGTATTAATGTAAGGCAACACGTTGGAAAAAGTCATTAATCATAGCAAGTCTTGATGGCTGCTGAGTCCACACCTGCGAAGCTGGAGCCTTGGGAAATAGTATTTTGAGCAATCTGCATGGCTTTGACAGAATGCCTGTAAGTTTTTCCCATTACATCATTACTGGGGCCAACACAAAGGCTATCTGGGTTGCTCAAGGAAGTGTATTGTGGAAAACAATCCTACTTTGATGACTGATCCAGGCATTTATTTAGGCAAAGCAGAAGCAGTTGCATTGGCTCATTTGATCTGTGCTGTTAATAAGAGACAGCTCAGTGCATGCTTTTATTATACTTGCTCTTGCTTGCATAAGCTCTTGAGATATTTTTTTTTCTTTAATGAACAAAACTGTCTAGTCTTTCACATGGCAATCATGCCAGTGTCACAATCTCAATTATCACTCAAATTTTCCAGATTTTTTTTTTTCCAACATCTGGCTCAGAAGAATTTGCCCAGGTTTAAGTGTGTCACTCCTTATATTACTGACCAGCTTAAAAAAAAATCTGTGCCCAACAAGAAAAAACCCACTAAGGACGGGATGCAATGTGTTTAGCTATGGGGTGAAAATAAAACAGTACTCGGTTTCTAGTTGCATGCATTGCTTTTGTACTGGGAAAATGTCAGTAGCTCTCTGTATCCTTTTGCAGCAAGGGTGCAAAAGTTATTGGTTCTCTGAAAGGGAAGGAAATCTGTTACACGAATCAGACTGATCTCTGGGGCTGTAGTTGGAGCACCTTGCAAACCATTTACTTCTTTAACATTCATTTTCTGTTAACATTTCTCATATGTTAGTGCCTGTTATTAAAGGCTTGATAAATGGCTTGAATGAAAGACTCGCAGAAATGGCTAATTCACATATTTGGTATCAGACTTTGAAATTTTCTGTGCGTCTTTACATATTCATTCAATAAAGATAAGCTGACCTTCTGAAAAAAATAAGTAGGGCTTTCAACAATGTAATACCCGAAAATAAAAGCTGGGGGAAGCCGGTGAATGGGGGTTATGTTCTTCTCAGGTATATGTAATGTGCTAAAACATAGTGTTACCACAGAATTTTTCTGCATCATAGCAGTTTTATCTTGTTTTAGATCTCTTGTAAGGGTTAATGTTGTGACCCCCTACAGCTGTGGGAAAGGAATGGGTTTTCACCCTGCTGGTGAGAAAGGCCATGGTAACTAGCAGAGCATCACTAGTCACAACTGTAAGAACATACCAGTGAGGGGAAATCCACTCCACCCTCTGCTGAGGTAAAGCCACTGGAAGTACATCTTTCCTCCTAAGCCAGTCTTTCAGCAAGACTTGGCCATAAACTAGTCTTCTTATTAAAAAAAATAATAAAATAGCAAAGTGGATGTCCAACTCTATGCTCACAGCTCTGATGGGAGCTGGCTTCATTATTTCTCTTCCTGCAAGAGGTCAAACTAGCAGCAGGCACTGAAGCCTTTCAAATAGCTTCCAAAAACCAGGGTGGCAGACCCTTGGCATACCTTCCCGAGGTGTAGCTCCATCCACAACAGCCAGCGGGTTCTTCTACACACCTATTCTCCTAAAGCACCACAAACCATAGCAGAGAGGGCCGTAAAGCTGGTGTCCAGACAGCTGGAACTCACGTCTCGCAGGATAATGGAGTGAGCAGACTTGCACCGCTATGGATTTGATCCAAACTGACTGTTTAGCTTGTGAGGATGCTGAAGGAGCCCATGAGGGCAGTGAGTCCTCCCCCAACCCCCGGCATCCTTCAGCAGAACAGTCTTTCCCATCCGCTGCCCTTAGCTGCTAGATCATTTGTCTGCTTTGTGGTCTCTGGTTTTGGCTAGGAATGGCACATCACCATCTTTTCCTAGTTCTTGGAATTAATTTTCTAAAAACATTCATTTTAAGGCGTGTCCCCTTTTTTTTTCCTGTGCCGTTTGGTTGGTTGTTTTTTTTTCTTTTAAAAACTGACCTCAAAAGACTGCTTTGGTATTGGAAGCTGGAGGAAGGCAGAGCTGCAAGCATGGCTGCATATCTCCTGCACTCACCGGACCCCGCAGCTACTGATTCCTTCTTTTTCAGGCAGCTCAGCGCAGGCAGCCGTGAGCGTGACAATAGCAGTTGGATGTCATCCCGTTTCCTCCCCCCGCCCCCTTAAACCTGAACGTTGTCTTCCAGGTGTTGCAGACGTTTTTGAAGTCAAAACACTTGCCAACTCCAATTAAAGTTGTGGTTTGCAGACAAATTGGGAGCCGTCCGGAGAGGAAGCTGGCGGGAGAACAGCTTTGTACGTGTGCCGGGCTCCAGGACAGCAAGGTTTCCATGGCTTTTGTGCAAACAGGGAGCAGGACAGAGAAGAAACTGTGAAAAGAAGTAAAAAGAAAAGGCATAAATGCACAGTTGCATTTGCGTCTGTAGTGAAGGACTCCACGAGAGCAGGGATGTGCTTTGGTTTAGGTAGGGTGAGCTCTTGCTAGAGACTGCAAAACTGGGAAAAGCGGGTTTTGTTTGCCCAGCTCATGGTCTAAAGGCATAGTGTGAATGTTGCCTCTCTGGGTGTCCTGCCTGCAGGGGCAGCAGCAGCTCATTACAGGTGCATGGTCCGCTCATCTTCTGGGGTACCTCTATGTTCACCCTCCTTCCCTTCCTTCTCTGTTTTTGGCTGCTTCAGTCACTAGTCCTTCCTTCTCCCTTCTCCAGTACTGTATTCCTACCTTTTTCCTCTGCAGGACCTGGTCAGAAAAGGGCTCATTTACTCTCACCTCTTTACAAACAATTTCTGGACATTCTCCATTTGTGCAAAGCATTTCATCAAGCTAAGAGGCAGCTTGAGGCCATTTGTAATGCATTTCTTTTAAATGGAGTGGGAAATAGTTTTTCCAAACTGGCAGTTTTCTAGAGACCTTTGAGCAAGTTTGAACACTTGGGTCTTGTTTAGAGGACAGGGAGGGAGGTTATTTTGATCCTACTTGCAACTTTGGAAATGGACGCGTTGTGAACTGCAACATAAAAATCTAATTTTGGTGCTTGGGACACTTCACCTGGATTAAAAAAAAAGGGTGTCAAAATGGCCTCAAATCTAAACGTTTCCTGCAAAAAAAGTGTTTCAGCAATTTTTTTTCTGTTGGAAAATATTTTATAGTAAGGAAACCACTAATCAGTTCTGGTGTTTGATACTATTGGAGAGATCTTTTAAAACAAACAAACAAAAAAAACCCCACCACTTTGGTGTTTCTTTTAGCTTTTTTTTTTTTTTTGCATGCACTCTACCAGCCAAAGTGGAATCTGAGAGCAAAGCAAAGTCTGACACAAGTCCAGGAGGAAACAGAGCTTATTAGACTGGGGGTGACTTTCACAGTGCATCTCCCTGTCCTGTTATAGTGATCTTTCCAACCTGGCTCTCTGCATTGCAAACTCTTCCACAGATAACATGTCCCTGGTGTTGCAATGCTGTTTCTCCCCAGCATCCTGGCAGTTCAGCTCTGGGAGATTTCCAGCCCTCTTGCTGGAGCTACTTGCTGTTCTCTGCCTCAAGGTACCACAACCATTTCTCGGAATGTCTGAGTGCCCTTGCTATGGCCCTTTCAGATTTTGTTTGCTGCACCCTGTCTGCCAGGTATCAATTTTGTTTACCACCCCTTCTGCACCCATAAAAGCTCCACACTGGTGTTTCTGAAAGCCCTGGGATAAGCTGTGCTGTGGCAGAAGAGAAACACTTGATTGCTGTTGTGAACGTGAGGGTAAAGAGGATTGGGGAATAGTGCCAAATGCCTTCCACTACAAGGATAGGATTTTTAAAAGGTCATCTTATACACTCCTTAGAGGAAGCGTCTTTGGTCCAAGCACCACTGGGGTGTTTTGGAGGGCAGAGTTGGGGAGCTGGAGACCCTCAGGGAGGTCTGTGGCTCTTTGGTGGCTGGAAATGAGACAGCATCTCCCATTCTTCTCACCAGTGAGACCTATGATGTGCCATCCCCAGTGCTGATGGCTACATGGTGTCCAGGCAGCATCTGAGTTTCCAAAGTCAGCCTCTTCAAGAGGTCCCCATATCCTTGTCCTGTGAGCAAGAGATGCTTCTGAGCCATTTGCTCACTGCCCCAAGAAGGCGGAGAAGGTTTCTGTGGGGTGGGACTTCTGCCTCCTGTAAGTCTCTCTCTTCTGCAGCCTTCTTCCTGACCATGTTTCTGTTTTTCCTCTTGACTGTTTCTTCATCCTCCACCTCCCCCTCACCTCCATCTGGTTTCTATCGGGACTAAACAGATGTTTTTCCACTTCTTAAATGTCCTGTGCGCTCACCTCACTGATGTCTAACAGCGATTGCTCATTCTTCTTTCCCCAGGTGTAAAACTTGAAAAACTGGGGAGGTTGGGGGAGGACCAGCTTCTCATAATACCTTTGTGTGCATTTAGTGCTGGCTGGAGGGATAAGGGAAACCTCTCCAATTATTCACCTTACAGACTAGAACCTTGTTACTTCTTCCAGGTCCCTTTCCCATTGCCAGTGTATACAGAGAATCAGACCTATGATTTATGCCAGGGCAGTGTGTATAATATTCTCACTTTCATGTTACAAATGTTTAACAAATCCATAAGGTATCAAAAGAACTTGCAGAGGAGATTTGCTAAGAAGGGCTTGTGGATAAACCTTTTGGACTTGGCTGGAAAGCAGACATATACAGTTTATTGCTTCCCCCTGCTGTGGAGTGACAATAGGTTAATTGTGGATTTTTCCTTAAAATAAAAGCTCCTTGCTTGGCAATTCAATCAAGTGGTATCTGTCACGCAGAGGTCTTGTGAAGGATTTATTCCCATTTTAAGTAATGTTTTGGAGGTGCATGCTGCGTATGGAATACATTAGATAGCGGCAAGGTTTGCTGGCATGTTCATGGGGCTGGGGAAGGTACGTGTCCTGTGGGCACTGGGGCTCAGTGACGGGGATCTTCTGCAGTTCAGTGGGAATCTGGTTTCCCCTCTCCCTGTTTTTCCCCTTACATGGCTCTGAAGATCTTGGAGGAAGGGTTTTCCCAGCCTCCCCCATGGAGGGGCCATGAGCGTCATGGCACAGGGGTCTCTGCCTGTTAGCAGGCCTTCAGCAGGAGAAGGACCCCACCTCCTTGTCCACTGGAGCAGAAAGCCATGGGCTGTCCTGGTGAGCATGGGGCAGAGATGCTGGTATAGATCCCAGCTTAGGTTCTTGGATTAGTCTCAGCACAGCAGTTCCCAGTCCTTGTGGGGCTTGCTGGGGTGGCAGAGATGCTTTGAGACACTTTAGATCCCAGAGCTGGTGGCAGCCACTGTCGGTGGCAGCCACTGTCATTGGCTCTTTCTGGCCATGGTGGTGCCCAGCTCCTGGACAGGGGACACTGAGGATGGAGCTGAGGCGAACAATTGCTTCCTCCCTGGAAAAAAACCCCTCCTTTCTGTGATGGGAACTGAATGGGTAAAATAATGTCATTTGGAAGCTGTGCTCTGTTTGGCTTTTGTATTTATTTATTTTTCAGTTGGCTGGACTCTTTCTCCTGCAAAAGCAGCACCCAGAGAAGTGATAAGAGCAAAAATTCTTGCAGGGCAAGTGCCTGCTGTGTCTGGACCCATGTGTCACAGCCCTCTGCTGCTTGCAGCTGCCAACTGATCGGGAGGTGGGTGCTGGCCCCCAGCTGCCCCAGCCTCTGGGGCAGCCCCTCCTGCTTTGCTTTAGGTTTTGGAAACTGTCCTCCTTGGAGACCATATCTACAAGGGCTGGTGTTTTCCACACCACCTGCCAAGCGGGGCTGTGCCGTGTGGATTAGCGACCGTGCGTGTGTTTTCCTGCAGCGGCCGCGGCGCTTGCTGGAGCACAGCCCACTCTCCTGGAGGATTTGGCTCCTGTCACGCACTGACTGCCAGGACCAGAGCACCCTCGTTGGTTCTCTGCAGGTGCCCCGCTGCAAAGGGTGCTTTGCTCTGCCACAAATGAGCCAGGAGAAGTCCCCATGGTGCACTCACATGCTGGTGTGGAGCAGGAATTGCTTGTGCTGTGAATTTACTCTGTGATGCCCTCTGTACCACCTGTGGCTCCAAGCAGGTGTGAGCACAGTGCCATACCATTAGAGGGGCTTGGAGACCTGAGATGGTGAACTGTGTGGAGTAAAAATGCCAACAGAATGAAAAACGACAACCTGAATGACTGAAGGCCATTCTAATCTAGATCTATCTGTTACTGCGGCTGTAGTTCTGCAGTATCAGGTACCTTGGCACCATCTCATCATGCTGCGTTTGGCCATGAAGTCTGCAGGTTCCCTTCTCCCCAGGACTGTGGGCACTGCGGCACATTCCCTGCAATTCCTGCCAGTCACAGAAAGAGTGAACATGTCCCCGTGTGCCACAGAGGAAACTTTTTGGAATGTGGGTTCAGAGGGAGGAAAGACAAAAGTAGGGTTTCAATTGCTTTTATGAAAGTCATGACAGAGAGAATCCATCCCCTTTGGCCAGAGAGCTGGATCTCTGGTAGGGAATCTCAGCATCTCACAAGTGTAAGGTCTTTCTGGAGCCTTTTCTGGGTGGAGCTGGTGGCCCTCAAGAAAAATGCTGGTGCTGTGTGACGCTGGCACCATCAATGGCAGAAAAGAAGTTTGTTTTTTTCACACAACTTATTTCCCTAAACTTTTTGACCTTGAAGATTTCGTGCAGAGCTTTGGTATTTTGTGTTCCCCCACTCAGTGAAAGATGAAACTCTGTGCGGAGCAGGCAGAGTGCAGCAGGCGCGTTACTAATGGGATGTGGAAGTGCCATATGGTCCTGAAAAATCACTGTCAGTGAGACAACGTTGAGGAGCTCCCCCTCAGAGGGGAAGGAGGGAAGAGGCAATTAATCATCTTCACCTCCTAATAAGTATGTGAGCTCTCCTACCAACCAGTGCTCTTGTTGGAAGAGCAAAACTTCAAAGCGTGTGGTGCCCTGTAGCCCAGCTGATGCACGGGGCAGCGTTGAGCAGAGGCTGCACCCCTCTGGGTTACAGTATGTGCATCTGAAAGCACTGAGAACTGGTGACAAACGTGACAGGGGGTGGCTGTAAATGTTCCCTTGGGACAGGGATATTGTGTTTTACAGGGCTTCACCCAGGGTGTGCTGCTTGCTGCTTCGCAGCATATAGGTTGAGAACTGACTTGTTGGAGAGCAGCATAGGGGCAAGGGACCTGGGGGTCCCGGTGGACAGCAGGATGACCATGAGCCAGCACTGTGCCCTTGTGGTCAAGAAGGCCAATGGCATCCTGGGGTGTATTAGAAGAGGGGTGGTTAGTAGGTCGAGAGAGGTTCTCCTCCCCCTCTACTCTGCTCTGGTGAGACNAAACCCACCTGGATGTGTTCCTGTGTTCCTGCTCTGGCAGGGGGATTGGACTAGATCATCTTTTGAGGTCCCTTCCAATCCCTGATATTCTGTGATCCCTGTCCTATCCCAATACTGGTCTCTGTGCCTGTGGGGCTATTGAGGGAAGTGTGCTCCTGGGGGGTTCCAGCCGGAGAGCTTTCATTTCTCTTCAAATGTCTGAGGGGTCTGCAAAACAAGGAGGACTTAACTTGTGAGGACTTTACTGCATTGGCCTCATGGAGCTCGAGTCCCCATTGGATCAGTTGTGCCAGCGTGATATGTAATAAAAACATCCCTGAAGCCACTGGCTGCCTTTCCACTGCTAGAAAATCAGCAGCTCCTTGGTCTTTTGGTCTTTTATCTTTAAGCTCTGGCTGGCTGAA